>VWZW01004265.1:432520-483689 GCA_013397115.1 Edolisoma coerulescens | reverse complement strand
CAAAGGGCGTCCCGATCGGGGAGGGCTTGCTGCCCCAGACCGGGGAACAAAAATAAAGCAGGGGAGGAAGGCGGGTTAAGGAAGTTAAGCGTTGAGAAGGGGGGGAGGAAGCATGCTGGGTTTGGATGCCCCCACCTCTGATCTGCTTTTGAGGCTGCTCCTTTTAGGTCTGACCAGGACATCTTTAAAGTCCAGTTTGAGGTCTGCGTCTACCCNTGCGGTGGGGGGCAGACGGGGACGCGTCGCCCGCCCGCAACCGCCCCGTGCGGGGCGAGGCGCCGGCGGCACCGCGGCGGCCTTAAGGGCAAAGCAAGGGCAGAGGAAATGGCGCCTCCATGTGACCGAGCGGGCCCCGCTGCCGGCACCGAGTGCGGGAGCCCGGCCGTGCCGGGCGGCTGCTGCAGGGTTGAACGGACATCTTGGCCTCCGTCTACCTTCCACCGCCCCGGGCGGGGCCTGGCGGCGCTCCCCAACGCTGGTGGGGCTGCTGCAGCACGGTCCAAAATGCTGTGCCTCCAGCCACATAAAAAAGACAGTACTTGGTCTAGCTGGGCTTTCGTGGGAATCCCGCTGCCCGGGGTGCTCTGCTCTGAGCCCAAACCCGGCCCCCTCGCTGCCCGGCGTCTGGTAACACTGAGGCAGAGCTGGGCTCCCCGTCGCACTGCAGCGTACAGCAGGGAGCCAGAGTGTGGTTTTGGCGTTAGAGATGTTGAGCAATGTGCAGCTGGTTGGTCATAGGAGAGTGGTCGGAGCACCAGCCACCTGCAGCTGCCTCAGTAATTTCCTATTTCACTGCGCTTAGAGAAGCAACAGGGAGGGTTTTTTTGGTTTGTTTTTTTTTTTTTTTAACTTCCCCAAGCATACATGAGTCTGATTTGTGAGTATTTCCTCCCATTTTCAATGGTGTTAGCCACGGTTCAACACACAGTCACAAACCACTCATAGGAGCAGGATTGCACGTGCTGAGTCCATCTACATCTGATGGCAGAGGGATCAATACAGGGTTACCAGATACCACATGAGATGACTTCCACAGGAGCTTTGAGCCTTAAAGTCTATTTAATTATGAAGTCAGTGGGTTGTAAGATTTGGACTTCTTTGGAAGACACACAAGCTAAGCCTTGTTAGTGACTGGAAACTGAAGCCTGGGACAGTTCCTCAGACACATTGCAGGAGGAGGTAGTGCTCTCTCCTTTATCTGAAAGTTGCATATGTCTTGTCAACACCCTGCGTCCCACAGAGCTCTTTTACACCTCTTTGCCCGAGTGTCCCAGATAATCCAGTATGACCAAGCATGAGTCCCGGGCTTTACACAGAAAGCAGGTAATTTGAGTGTTTGCAGTTTTAATTGTCCAGGTTGAGAGGCCTTGAACTGGGGACTTTGGAACTTCAGATGATGTTCCAGGACAGCCTTGCCATTGTAGGTATTTCCCACAGCGACATTCAGGAAACAGGACTCTTTATAATTAGTCTCATCTGCATAACAGAGGCCATTCATTTAGTGTTTTCTTCACAATATAACAGAACCACTAAAACATATTTTTCAGACAGACATATGTGCCACCATTTACTGTTAAGTAATAAGAGTACTGATGAGAATGGATCCTGTGGAAGTGGCATGTCTGTAGCAGAGGGCTGAGAATGGAATAAAACAAATGCCTTCTGTCTGTGCCTAGCACTATGTCTTCCATTTGCCCTCATGGCAGGCATGTGATGCTCAGAAGAAAGAAAGAAGCCACTGCACTGCACTGTGAGTTCAAAAGGTCAGCATTGTTGTTAAGAGTAGGAGATTGAGGCTAGCAATATGTGTAAGCCTCAGAAAACGCATGCCTGATACTGTTTATAGTTTCCAGTATTTTAGTGTCCACTCAGAGCTCACAGTGCTGTTTTCCTGCAGATCACAGTATCTGCTAATATCCAGTAATTCCCCATGTACACATACTAACAGACTAGTTAGGTGCGTGAGATCACCTTGAATGTTCTTTAAAGTTTACAAAGTTTGAAATTCTCCAGTTTCTTACTTCAAGATATATTTTCTGTAATCAAAATTATGTTTTCTTGCTGAACCACCTCTGGTTTTTTCATTGCCCTTTCTGAAGTATGGACGCTAGAAGGGACATGATCAATAATCACATTAATATCATAGCCAAAAATGAAGATCACCTCTTATGTATCTTTGCTATTCCTCTTTACACCTGCAATATACCTGTCATAAGTGATCCCATATTATCTCTTTCTGCTATGGAAAAAAGAGCTGTTCATCTAGGCTGTATGCATTTTAGTCTTCAAGTGCAAATGAGCCATCACTGATTTCAAATTTAGCATATGTAAATGATTTGGTACTTTCCTTCAGAGTTCTTATTTTCTCTACTTCATTGTTTTATATTTATACTTAAAAGCAGGTGGAGCAATGCACTCAGAAGAGAACTGCTCAGCCACTGTAGCTGAAAAGACCAATGCCAGTGTTGCTTTGTAGGTCTTCTAAAAGTTTTCTAGACTTGGTGTTTTTGAGAAGAGGAAAAAGTGATCATTTTAATGCAAATAGTTACTACTGTGTCTAAAGCCTATTATTAGCTAAGATTGTTGACCTTGTGATTTTCATCCGGTTATTGTAATTGTAAATACTGTTGTATCTAATAGTATAAACTAGTTCACAAATGGGACTTGGAAACAAAGGACATGGAAGAGGCTGAAGTACTTATTGGCATCTTCACCTTGGTTTTCCCTGATAAGATTTGTCTCAGGATTCCCAGGCCCCTGAGACCCATCAGAAAATCAGGAGTAGTGAAGACACCCTCATAAGAGCAGGATCAGGTGGGGAGGGGGAAGTCCTGAGGACTAGAAAAAGAAGTATCAGTCTTGTCTTTGAGAAGAGCAAGAAGTAAGGAGGATCTGGGCTAGTCAGCTTCACTTCAATGCCTGAGAAGGTGGTGGAGCAAATAATCCTGGAAACCGTTTTCAAATGAATGAAGGACAAGAAAGACTGAAGGTAGTTGGCATGAATTTATGATAATATAATCACGCTCAGCTCACCTTCTAAGATGAAATGACTTGTTCAGTGGATGAAGAAAAAGCAATGGCTCTTGTTTATTTTGACTTAGGCTTTTGACACATTCCAAATAACATTTTTGTAGGCAAACTGATGAGGTGAGGACTAGCTAAAAGGACAGTGAAGTGGATTCAAAAATTGACTGAACTTTAGGCTCAAAGGGTTGTGGTCAGTGACATGAAGTACAGCTGGAGGCCAGCTATTTGTAGTGTACCAGGTTAACTGTATATGGCATTAAAAACACCTCTTTTTATCAATGCCGAGTATTTTTCTTATTTAAATAAGAACACTTCCTCAGTAAATCCTTGGTTTTGAAAGAAGCATTCAGTGATAACCTGAAAGTATGAGCACTTCTGAGCACCAGAAATACTTTTAGGGTGAATGCTTAATGATGTTGTCATTATTTGTCAAGAGAAATTCTCGTCACAGCAGATATACAGCTAAAACAATTGAAGGCACATGCCTACTTCCTTGCTGTGGTTCCTAGGAAAATACTATAGCCTCATATAGCTCCATACAGACAGCCTGTAACATAAGTAGCGTGCCTGTTTAAGGAGTGTGGTGAGCACTGGTGAAAGCATTGCTCAGCTGGCAAGTGCTCCCACAAACTGTGTGTCACAACTTCCCAGCAAAATCCCATATCTGGGAAAAACAACATGCTGCAGGACACGTGTGATGAAGATCTTTCATTCTTAAGGAGAAGCAGTACATTTGAGGAAAGAGCATTGTTTTTCTTAGGAGAAATGTAAATCCCTTTTATTATTCTGTTTGAGTTCAGGCCTTGTCTATGCTGAATAGCATTTCCCAGTGGATGAATCAAGAAACGTACTCGGCAAACCCTGCAAATGCAAGCAGATTTCCTTTGGTTGTGGAGATAAGGGTGTTTCTCTGAACTATCAGTATTATTACAGCATCTACACTAAGGCCTTGATAGCCACCAGAAATGGGAGGAGTGGGGCTGACACCCCTGCCTTTCATAAGTGTGCCAAGCAGACTTAACTACGTGCATGAAGATAACTTGTTATGAAGAAACTTGTATGCCATAAGTATTTTCATTTAAATTCAAAGGTCTTAGTGGAAAAATAATCTTAGTTGCTAATCATCAGTTAAATCTCAGGCCCACACTGAATTCAGTAGGACAGCTTTTCATTCAAGGTACGGTTTACTTAGGAATAAGTGACAGTATCCATTCCCATTTGATTTCAGCAGGTTTCAAATGTTAATTATAAGTAATCACAGCAATCTATAATTAATGCAACTCTGACCTTCTTTGGCTTACAAAATATGCTTAGAGTCTGTCTGTACTGATAAGTAAAGCAGACCACGCCAATCTGTCCCTGCAAGGCAAGAGAGAGAGTGTGGCTCACACGTAGCCATTTAGATGCCATATGTGAGCTTCAAGGGGTCTCACTCAAACTGCATATTGGAAACAGTTTGATGCTGTTCCCTGAACTGTCCTCAGACTACCTGGGGGAGTGGTAGCTGTCCAGGTTGTTCAAGGGAGTGTGATTCTAATTAAAGAGTATGGACTATTGCATTGTAGAGCTTGTAGCTGGGTCCATGCTCAGGTCACATTTGGTTTACTATTGGACTTTACTGGCAGGGAAGTGGTTTGTAGATTTTTTTTTAAATGGTCAAAACCTGTTGTATACTATCCGTTGTGAACTGATATTTCTGTTCATTACAGAATTACAGTTCTACATACTGTAAAAGACAGTGAGATTCTCTCTCTGGAAATATTAAGTCATCTTACAGGATGTAACAGGTATTCTGTTGCTGCCACATAGCTTTAGAGAGCCAGCCTCTCCTTAGCAGTGCCCACTGGTAGAACAAGAGCAATGATCACAAGCTAAAACACAGGAAATTCTATTTGAACATTAGAAACCACTTTTTTTTCCTGTGAGGGTGGACTACATGATCTCGGAAGGTCCCTACCAACCTCAGCCACTCTGTGATTCAGTGGTTCCATACATTACTTCATCACTGCAGAGCATCTTCCCCTGCAAGATCTCAAGTGCCTTTAAAAAATCTGATAATTACATAGTTTACTTGGTGGTCATTTGATAGTCAAATTAGTAGAGCTCATTTACATAAGAGAAAGGCATGGAGAGAAAAATTTAAGGATGAAGCAAAATCCTATTCAAGTTACACATTGGTAACTCTGATTCTGATTTCACACTGGCTTTATAGCAGTAAAATGCCACTGACTTTGGTGGAGTCGTCCTTACTTAATACCACTGCTGGGAGAAATAGGCTGGAGAGTAAACTCATCAGAGACATGTTGATTTGGCATTGATACCACTGCTGCGAGAAGTAGGCTGAGCCCATATTTTCGCATCTATTTTCCTCTAAAATCATCAGACAGACTGGCTACTTGGCTTCTCCATCTCAGATTGAAGGGGCAAAGATCTTTTGTCTTGGCTGGACATAGGCTGATTTACCAGGCTTTTCCAAAACCTACTAGACCAAATAGCAACCCCAATCAAGTAACAAATCTGCCTCAGTAAATAATTATATTTACAAATAAGTAAATAAAAGCAAGAATGCACAGTTGCAGAAGGATTTGGGCAGAGAAGAACTCAGCAAAAATAAACTTCTGGTGTTGCCTGTGTACCAGCTGAGGATTTTTTTGCCAGCAAATCACCTACTGTCATGACAGTGCATAAGAATTTCACCATGTTACAAGCCAGGCTCAACTGGGGCTGGCCATACCCTCTCCTTCCTCTGTGTTTGCACTCCAGCTTGGATGCAGACCTGAACTTCGTCTATTAATTCTAGCCTAGAAACTCCCAAGAATCTATTGTCAATTCAACCTGCTCATGTAAGTAGAGGAAAAGACTGATTCAAGAAGCAATTTTGCATAAATGTTTTTCTCACCAGCAGCTGATTTTACAGTATGCAACAGAGCAGTCACAGCACTAATGCTAATATTACTGTTTGCCTCTTTATTTTTAATGTAATACCTAGATCAATGTGCTGCTTTCTTCATATTAGTCTGTTGCATGTGGAATTAGTGAGTTGTAGGCTTATCCCCGAGTTTGTGTTACTCAGGACCAAGGTGGTTAACACAGAAAAGAAAATAATATCTAGTTCTCTTGCACTTAACACCATTGATTTGCTCTGTCTCTTGAGTGTAAGTCAGACTAAGGTTCTGAAAGTCCATTTCCTGCTTATGGAGAGGGGTCAGGACTATTCTAATCCTGGCAGTTGTGGGTTTTTTTGGTTTGGTGCCCAAAGCCTGTTTGAATAAGCACACTATCATTGCTATATGAAAGAAATGAAAAGCACAACATTAATTTTAAAAGCCCCAAGCCATTGTATAACCAAATGGGATTTTCTTCATTTTCGGGGCTTTCCTTGACGTTTTTGTGTTGGGTGGAAATGTTGCTACAAATTTTAAACTGGAGAAATGCTTCTGAACTGTGAACATCTGGTAATGAATAGCTTTCAAATCCAATTTAATCTTCGGAAAAACTAAACAACTTTGCTGCCCTACTGCACCATCTACAGGCAGAAAAACCCCATGCTCATGTTACAAAAAGTTGTAACTGTTTCAAGCACTTTCTTTAATCATTGCAATTAATACATAAAACTGGAATTTTTCTTTTTTCATCTTAATTAGTATGAGGGTTTTATGCCTTTTGTATGTAAAATGACATTTCCCACAGCTTTAAATACCTTGTACACTTCGGCCAGGGAGCTTTGCCTCTTCAAACCTTGCATTAATTTGGGTCTTATCCTGGGGATGTAGAAAACAAGATTGGCTTGGTCCTTTATTTCAGTTTAGGCATTTAATGGGATGTAGATAAAAGCTGTTGCATTTATCAGCTGTCACACACTTTTTCATAAAGACACCTACATAGGGATTATGATTAACATCAACTCGGTTGTCACCACTATGCCTTTTTTACCCATGATTCCTCACTGGCTAGAGTTAAAGATATTCTTAAAATGACCTAGAAAATGCTGCTTCCCTTTCCCACAGCAAATAAAACCCTGCTAAATATTCTCGTATATCATTATGATAAAACGGGAAGGGAAAATTTAATGCCTGAGCTTGTAAAATATGCTCTAGTTTTGCAAGGCTGTTTAAAAAGTGAATATTATTAGCACGTGAGGCCACAGTAGCTGCACATCTGTAGCTGCTGTTAGCTTAAATCAAACATGTGGTTTGGGTGCCCATGTTCTTTAAGTAATCAAATAGGAAAAATACGACGTGAAACTGATGGATCAAATCTCATGAACTGCCCTCCTCCTTTTTAGGAAGAAAGCAGATCTTTTTTAGTTGTTTTCACCTTCCTGAAAAGATATGTATTTAAAAAATTGTATCCAAATGAAATAACATCCTTAATAGTGGTAAATAGGTATATGCATTCTGTCAATAAAATTTGAAGGAATTTAAGTGATTTTGTTCTGGTAGGAGAGCAAGGGACTAAACTCAAGATCACTTATCTACTGGGATTTTAGTCTCATATGTAGTGCCTCTGCTGGGAAATCTGTGGAGCAAGAACTTTATTTGGTGCTGGATATGCAGCACCCAGAGGCAGTAAGGCATGCATCCCGATTACAGTCTTTTTCCATTCGTATAATGAAGACTTCTGAAAATACTGCATGTTTTTGGTCTGTTCTTCCACATCTTTGCCTAGAAAATTATTATTTTGAATTTTGATTTGTGCCTAGCTCTCTCTTCCTTTTTCCCTAAGCTGCTGTGCAGCAGTGCTGGTTTCTGACGTTAAGAGAGCTGGCATGTTTCACCCCATCGTCCGTATTCAGCAGAGGCAGAAGTCACTTCCATATGTGGTTTGTGGAGTGTTTTGGGATTCTTTCAGGATGAAAGGTGTGACATAAATATAGGATACCGTTCATTCTCTTTTTCTCTGCAGCACACACAGTACTAATAAGTTATCCTTTCATCTTGAGCTCCCCTGACTAAATTGTCAAACATCTCAGTAATACCATGAACATTTCCTTCAGGCACAGTCATAATCACTGTTCTGTTTGCTCCTTCCTTACAAAAGGATGGCTATTCTCCAGGCACGCAATTGACTCTCCTGCTACCAAATGCCTCTTCTTATCATCCTCGGTAGCTTCTCTTACAATTCCCCTTGAGTTTCCTTGCTTCAGTCTAATCCTCCAGATCTCATTCAAGTCCCATTTCCCATTTGCCATGTCGGTTCACCTGCAGTACATTGTTAAGTCTGTGCTGATCCTGTATGCTGAGCAAAAAGGACCAGCAAAGGGATACTTCTTTGGACTTCTGAGTCCTGTGTCTTTCTTTCTTTCTTCCTTCCTTCCACTGTGTTTAGATGGCAAAGGCTCTATCCTCCTTAGGCAGAGCACTGTGAGGAAAGCAATAATCAGCCTCTCCAAGCTGCCTAAGCAGCACCTCATTCTCTTTTCAGAGAGAGGCAGAACACAATTGCTTTTCTGAGCCCTTCTGCCCAGCTCTGTGGGGAAGGGAATAATTAGCATCGTTAAGCTACAGGGCCAGCAGCCCCTTGCCTGCCCTGCCCTGCCCTCACTTGACCCCAGTGTTTTAGAGCTGCAGCAGTGCCTGGGTAAATACAGCTGAGCGGGCAGCCGCTCCCAGCTGTGCCCACATTGCCGCTCCCTGCTTCTTCTCTGGTGCTGCCCTGACACCCACCCAAGGCTGCACAATTGGTCCTTGAAAGCTCTGATGGGGAAAGCAGAACATGAAGGGGCACTTCCTCACAGTCCCTCTTTTTCATTCCTCATTATTTTAGCTTAATTAATTTGCTCTCGTGTTCCTGAACCCCCTCGCATTCAACTTCAGGCTATGCAGGCTACTTTTCCCCCTGACACGCTGCTGTCAGGTGGGAGGTAATATATCGCTCACCAGAGGAAGAACATGTCAAGAAAATCAATGAGCTACAGTGTCCTTTTGGGGTCAGGCAAACAAGTCTTGTGGAGTTTGTTAAGGTATGTGGGTCTATGCTGTCATGTGAGGGAAAATATAGGAATAAATAAATGTCTATAAATATCTGATATTTGAAAATTATCCACTTCAATCACTGTGTCTGGTGCCCAATTTAGTAAAAATACATCTTTCTTTACTTCTGATTTCTTTACCAAGCCACCATTTGTTCTGCATGTAGCAGGCTGGTATATGTCATGGCATACAATCTAGCCTCCCTCACTTCCCTAAGGATAAGCTGGGACTACGTCTGTAGGAGCCAGTGGTGGTGTCATCATATAAAACTCATGTGTGTATGATCAAAGGAGTCCTTGTTTTTCTTTCCCCACAGCTCATAACAGAGCTCAGAAATACAGAACCATTTTGATATTTAAAAACCATTTGATATTTGATCAGAACAGAAGCTTGGCATATGAAGAGTATATAGCTGAGCTGAGCTTTGGGAGACATTAAAAATGAATTATGCCGATAAAGAACAGCTGTATTCTTACATCAGAAACCATGGGGACAAATAATTAATTTGCCTTCATTAATTTCTCAATTCTTCCCTGGCAAAAAGTCCAGAAATGCTTAGACTACAGATCTAATTGCCATGAAGTGAGTATGTAGTAAGAGACTGTATCAGTTATTGGGCTGTTAGGTGTCTTTATGAAAGCTGATTTCTGCTCTTGCAATGTTAGGACCCCCGCTCACCTCCACCCACCCTGAGTCTTTTCTGTTGCCTACTAGCAGGGAGTCTGGAGAAGAGAAGGTGATAAAATGCTGATGATCATTTTCTTACGTAATAAGTCTGTTTCTGAATCTTGGCTGAGCAGAGCTGTGCACAGCTGTGAGGTGGAAGAGGGAAGCAGGGTACAATGTTAATTCCCTCTTGAAAGACAGCACTACGGAGGCCACAGCATATTTGTCTCCCTTGCTATTCTAGACTATGGAAAATAGTAATCCCTAGGTTTAAATTTGGTGTCTCATATGTGGTTTAAATAAAAGAAATAAATCAAATCAATTGACCAGATAAATGTGGGAGTTGAGTTGGATGGCAGTGGAGGGATGGTGGGGTTTGTACCCAGTGTTTTTGAAGGGGTGACAGAGACTCCACTTACCATGCTGGAGAAGGACACTGAGCCCGTGCTGCCATGAGGAATGCACACTGGAGGGCAGGGAAAATGCCGGGACACACTCAGCTGCCCGTGGCTTCCAATGAGCCATCCCGTGCAACAACCCCTTCCAGGAGGGGGCTTGCCACTGTCTTCTCTGCCCAGCAGTGGCCTGTAACAGGATGTGAAGTAGTGGGCTTGTTTGGAGGGAAAATACATTAAAGGCTTTGTCTAGCTTGTCTGTGCTTCAGGTGGACCCTTCCACCCATGCCTGTGATGCTGGAGTGTAACATGGGTTTTCTCCTTATTTGGAGAAAGATAGGGACATACATATACAGAGTGCATATATGAAAAAGCTTTACATCACAAACACTCCTGTTGCACCAAGCCTACAGACTGAGGAAAGTTTTAGGAACTGATAGATATTCAAAGGATAGAATGGGACTCCTGGGAAATACAGGCTAAACTTCAGCTGGTGTAGCTCTTCTGAAGGATATAGACGTTATATTTATAATTTATTGAGTGCTTTTGGATGAGTCAAATTTTATTTCAGTGGCAGGCAGATCAGAAATCTTGGCATTGTTTTTGGTCATGAAGCAATCTTGACAAGTATGTATGGCTGGTACTTAAAAATTCCTACTGTGTTGTTGAAACACTTCCAGGCATCATTTAATCAGGTGAAGGAGATCTTAGCTCGCTCCTTGTTTTCATTCAGTTTTGCCAATTATAGCTTGTCTAGAATTTTGTCTCCTCTTACTTGGAAATGTCTCTTCAATTCTTGCTGATTTCTGCAGCTAGACCAAGTGATTAAAACCAACCTTTCTGGCAGGCACAGTGTGTGCTCTCTGTCTGTGCACCATGCTGGCTCTCTGTGAGCCCTCCAGCCTGGCTGGATGTAGGTCTGGAATTTGTTTGGCATGGGCTGGGAGGGTTTGGGAGGTAGGGGTGCACCAGGCCACAGACTCCTACTCATGGGCACAGGGCTTGTGTGGCTCAGGGAGCACTGAACCAGACAGCCACCTTTGCACCACAGGCTGGGCAAGCTGAGAGCTGGCCTCTGTGTTTGGCCTTGCCTTGTGGCCAGTGCTTGAATGTATTTCATGGAATCATGGAATCATTTAGGTTGGAAAAGTTCTTTCAGACCAATCATTAGGCCCAACACTAAACCGTGTCCCCGATTGCCACATCTACACGTCTTTTAAGTATTTCCAGGGATGGCGACTCAACCATTTCCCTGGGCAGCCTGTTCCTTGACAACCCTTTCTGTGAAGAAATTTTTTGTAATATCCTACCTAAACTTCCCCTGGCGCAGCTTGAGGCCATTTGCGAGGGATTCCCACTGGACAATGGTGATGCCACATCTTCCATATTCTGTTTTGGTGTGGTTTGTTGTGTTAGTTGTTTGTTGGGGTTTTTTCCGATTAATGTAGAATGTTAGCAACACAGAAGGAAGCGATTTATTCCCGGAATCCCTGAGCCCCGCCGTTCGGCGCGGTGGATGCGGTGCCCAGGTGCGTGGCGGTGGCGGCGCAGCCTGCAGAGGGCGCTGCACCCCCGCCCTGTGCCCGCGGCTGCCATTCCCTTTTCCCGGTGGGGAAAAGAAGCATTTACACCGTGTAGTGTCTCCCCGCTTCTTTTCTTCCAGCCTGCTGGCGACAGAGGAAGTCACCCAATCCACTGTCATCTGTTTGGCTGAATAACATGCAGTTCATTTGCGTGGCATGTGATTACAAGGTTCTAGAGGACACTAATTAGGAAGAAAATCTGGGGAGAGAATAGGGATTAGAGAGTATCCGTCAGTCAGATGCCTGTCAGCCAGCAGAACAATAATAATTAATCATGATTAACAATACGTTCTGTGTCAGTAGTGCATCTTATCTGAGGACTCTACAAGCGTTTTGTGTTTAATCTGTGCAGCTCTTTCTGAGGGGAATAGACATGATAAAATATTTAGAACTGAATTTGCAAATGGCATTTCTGAAATGAGACCCCTAAAGCAGTTGTATACAAGCGCCAAAATAAAATGCCTGGTTTTGAGACGTGCTGAGCATCTGCAAAGCCCAGAGTTGGTGTGCTGGTGCTACCTCAGATGCCTTTCAGCGCAGACAACACGAGTACCCCCTTTTTTCTTGGTGCAGGACAACATTTCAAGTCATGAAATGCAGGCTGTGCTGGGAAATGTAAGTCTGACCCCGTGGCCTTGCCTTGATTTACCACTCATCTCTACTGTTTGCATGCAAGCATGCAGTCTGCAAGGAAACAGCCTGATCACACATGCAGGGCCAAGTTCTTATGACCAAGCTGTGCACAGGTTGGGGATGTGCAAGGCCAAGCATGCCACAGGCCAGTTCACCTGCAAATACTCCAGTTTCAACTCTTCTTAACCATGGTGTGAATGCTTTGAATACATCTGGGGCACTGCCAGCAATGCTGTTTGCAGGACTCAGTGAACTCACTCCACCTAAATCAGCTCCCAAATCATTGTACAGGCATTGTCCAAAGCATGAGAAGTGTTCTGGTGAACGAAACGCCAAGTTGCCTTACAAGTCAAACTTCTAAGTCATAACCAAAACAACATTGCAGAGAAAAAATATCCAGCAGTTTCGAGAAGTACGTTTTGTTTTATATCTATGCATTTTTTCCAGTGTTTTATGCCTCAGATAAGATTTAAGGATGTGAAATGCCATTTTTAGCAGCATCTGAAAAATGCTGCTAAACACACAAAAATCCCTCCTCCCAAAAAACCCAGGCCAAAACAAAACAAAAAACAAAACCAAGTTTTGAGCTCACATGTACAATGTCTTTCTGCCATGTTTCCCACACACAGATGATTTCTGTCATTTTCATACTCAGCAGCCCTGAAATCAGAAGTATTACAGCCTTAAAGCTCAGATCTCTAATCTCTTCAGGCTCACTGGAGACATACATGCCATTTCAGGTGAAAAGTGTTTGCTATGTCCAACTAATAATGTCATTAGTTACTTAATTGGATGCTGTTCCACCTCCTGCAGACCTGGCAATTTTTTTGGTAACACAAGTTGACTGAATGAAAGCAAATAAACCTATGCCACAAGTGACTCTTTGCAACACTAGGGTATATAGCCCTTCCTGGCCTGTGTTCAGGCTTTTTTGTTCTTTTTTTCTATCACCATCATAAGAAAGAACTGGTATACACTGTAGGGACGGAAGCCTAAATTATGCCACGTGATCTCCTAGCTCTGTAGCACAACGGTAGAAATCCTCCAAGTTCTGTAACAAATGCAGATTAGTTAGAAAATCCCTCTTTAGAATTGATTTAAGTATGGAAAGAAAAATACATCCAGTGTTGCAGCTCTAGTGCTATTTATTTGAGATCAAAAATTTTTCCCTCTCTTTATTTTTTCTAGTTCTCAAATATTCTGTTTCTGCCATGCTGCAGTGCTTTTGAACCAGAATAACACAGACTCCTAGAAAAAGACAGATACAGGACAAAAGGTTAGGAGTCCTGGCAGTGGACAAAGTGGCAGTACACAGATTTGTAATGTCCCTTTTGAGTCTCAGACTTGTCACTACTTTGTAAGCAAATGGGCAAACTTCACAATCCTCCTAGCTGTTGTTTCAAGTTGTCTGGGAATACAGGCAGAGCCTTCTAAACTGGTGACAGTCAGATACCAAAGTCAGTAATAATCACTACTATGGGGCCCAGTGCATTTGCTCTGTCTTTAAAGACAAAATTCTGCTGTTCTGTTCAACACAACACATGAAAATGTTATTTGTAGATTTGGCACTGTGGCTGGAGAGGTTTCTGGGGGTATTGTGAGCCCACTATGACTTTTCTGCAATGCTTAGCTGGAGATATGTAGCTTAAGCTCCTGCAGAAATCTTTCTTGCATTTATACAGAAGGGTCTTTTTATTTCCACAGATGCCTTTTCTACCCTATAGGCAGTGTCAGCTGTGCTGTGACTAAATCCACTTAAACTGCAGTTACCCCAGTGTTTCAGAGGACAGTATCACTTGGGGCATGGAGTGAAAGTTCATCCCTTAGGAAAGAGTTTGCCATGATTTTGCAAGGAACAGCAGTAACCTGGTAACCGACATATCCATTTCTGTAACATTTTCTAGGTCAGCATGAATCATTCTTAAGGGAGAAAATTTAACCAGGCAAGTTGAGAGGACTGTAACTGCTCTGCGCTCCACCTTCCCCAGCTAGTTCTGCCCAAGGAGAGGCTTTTGGGGCACATGGTGTAGTCAGGGAAATGCAGTCCCTGTCCCCTCCTCATCCTCTTGGGATGCTTTGCTGCTGACAGCGGGGCTAACAATGGTTCTGGTTCCAAGGATCCCACCCCTGGCATACCACTGAACAAATGCAGAGTAAAATGAGAGAATAAAGCAATTTCAGTCTGAGTCAGGAGGTGCAGATGTAAAGGCACAAGGAACCAGTAGGAAGACACTGCTCAGAATGAGAGGCAGATTCCGAAGTAAGGTGCCAGGCAGAGAGGCAGTTCTGTTATACACCCTCGTCTAGCCCTATATTGGACATGTGAAGGAATCCACAGTCCTGGAAATAGTAAGAGTTCACCCATTACACACATTCAAAGACAGTGACGTAAGTATGAAAACAATACTCTTCCGTATGCTGTGAGCAACAGCATCAGTGGTTGACATGTCTCTCTATTATCTAAGGAGTAATACTTACCAGCAAGACAACAGTGTATGGCATGTAAATTTGACCATGCTGCACCCTTTCTTTGATGTTATCTCTGAAGATACAGTGGGCCACAGTCTTGGCTACTTTCAAACCTGAAGCTCTCATGTCACAAAGGCAAAAAATGTGCTGGCAAGGGTTACAGACTGCAGTGATTTGGGCTAAGGACCAACAGAGCATGACATACTGAATAACATTCGGTCTTGGTTCAGCAGTTTGTGGGCAACAAGCATCTCTCAGCAGGAATAAGCCATGAAAAACACAGAACTCATCTTCTTCAATTACACAGCGTATTTCTTAGCCCAGAGTTATCACCAATTAGGCAAATTCTTTTCTCTAGTGATGAATTTCTTTTTTGACCTTTTATAGGATACTCTACTTCCTTGTGCCTCAGTTTCCACACAGGGGATAAAAATATTCCTTTAACTTGCAGAGATGTTATGCTGATTAATTAATGCCCAGCTGCACTTTCCAGACTCTTGAGATGAAAAGTGCAATGTATGTATTTCCTTTTAAAACGATATTTTACTATCTTGCTGAAAAAGGCATAATTTGGACCACTGCCAGTGTGGGAGGGAGGAGTTCTCAGCAGACACAGGAAATTAGAATGAAGCATGTCTTGTTTACCCCTGAAACTCTGCACATCCAGGACTTACTCAATGCTCATTGTAAGACCAGAGTATCTGCAAAGTACCTGCTATCTCGATCTAGGTTTAATCTTGGCTAAATATTGTCCAAGGAACAAATTGTGACAGCTGCTGTTCAAACACTGGGCCTTCTGTTGATGTCAGTAGTTGTATGAGAGATGAATTTGGCTTGCTGTCCCATTTTAATGAGTGCATGAGTGTGTTTATCTCCCGTGTGTAACACTGAGACAGTGTTAAAACAGGTCAGGATTTGGTTTAAATCCCTCAGTCTCTGGGGCTGTCTTATTTCCTGCTGAAGAAATCAGCTCTTCAGCAAAATGTATGTCACCTTCGCAGAATCAGGGGTGCCATCTGCAGTTAGAAAGCTGGGCTTCACAAAATGATTTATTTGCTTTCAGTGGTTGCATTGCATCTCCTCATGAAGCCTCTTGGATCACAGAATCACTGAATGTTCTGAGTTGGAAGGGATCCACAAGGATTATCCAAGTCCTGGCCCTGCACAGGACAGCCCCAAGAATCACACCATGTGCAGCCATGGATGTGGGCCGTGATTTTGGAGGAGGGGTCCTGGTTTGTTCTGTCAGAGCAACACTCACTGTTTCTCAGACTGCTGTGCAGCGTAAAGTGAGTGTGGTTTTTCTTTTTATCCACCTCTGCAACATCCCCCAAAAAGTATGTAACAGGGAGAAATAGCTCTACCTATTGGAGGACAGACAGGCTCTAAAGTGAATTTTTAGGTACAAAGAATGTGTGGGTTGAACGAGTCACTGAGCAACATCTGAGAAGCTATGGAAATCAGAGTTTTCCTAGATCTAATAGGTTTAAAGTTTTCAATGGAGAATAACTGTGCCCTGTTGTAACAAAGCTGAATGTTTTTTTGGACTGTGTATAAACCCTTGATTTTGGCAAATAATGGCTGACTGGGAAGCTGGAAGCCGTGTGCTGTGCATGCAGTCTGTAAGCCTTTTGTCATTCTGAATGTTGGTTCAAGTAATCTTTCTTTGACAGCTCATTTGCATCTAAGCTATCCCCAAAGAGTCTGAGAGTTTGGAAATAATAGAGATGACATTTGGGTAAGTGTTTAAAAATGCACAGCAGCAGCATGCTCGGAGGCTTGCATTAACAAGCAGAAACGAATTCTGAAAGTGAGCTACAAAAAAAAGAAGAGAATCTGTCTGAATGAAGTAAGTTTCACTGGGCATCTGATGACTAAGTAGGAAGCGTTTTGTGCCAAAACCTGGGAAGGTAAGCGTTACTTGCAAGATGACAGTGCCAGAAAATAAACCAACACCAATGCGGCTTATGGCTAGAATGCAGTATTGAGCACAGCATACTCCCAACCTCTGTGAAGTACTCCATTGAGAAAATTGCTTGCAAATCAGGCTGAATGGCAATGGAAAAACAGGGCAACAGAATGATTTCAATGAGCCAAAAAAATTATGTGATTTTAAGTGTTCCTGTCCTCTAGCACAGGCATGGTGCCAGCAAATCTGTTCAAGCAAGCTTTGAGGATTAGGGCAATGCAATTTTGCTAGTTCCCAGGCAGCTGATGTCATGTGCAACTCAGGAGATGTTGTTGGATACCAGTAGGGTGTATCCTGACAGGAAAAGAGATGGTGGCTGCTGTGTTCGGAAGAAAACTGTGCCAGGATGGGTACATTAAAACTGTTTTGGTGAAGGTAGCTCTGTGCAACTGAAGCAACACAGAATTGTAGGTATCAGGAGCATTAAAGTTCATTAACTGGATTTACCACTGGTGTTTCCATGATGTGCGAATGTTCTAATTTTCACTCCTATTGATATTGTAGTAGTTTGTAAGGACAGCAGTTCAGCTGAGGGGTTGATTTTACAGACATATGATAAGAGACAGCATTTGCCTGAAAGCTTGTTAGTCCAAATGGGGTGAAACTAATAAAGAATTGAAGAAGTAAACAAGCAAGATGAGGGGAGGAATTGCCATGAAATAGAAGGACAGATTAGGGCAAAGCCAGAATTATCAAGTTCAGCATCATGCCAGTAACAACTGTGCAGAGCTGCTCGGTGGATATAAACCACAGCAGGACCAGCTTTATATATTCAGTTTGCAAAGCATAATTGCCTTCTTAAGGGAAGGCAATGTTAGGCCTTCTGAATAAAAAGGACGAAAGCACTCAGGAATTTGGCTCTAAAATGGGTATTTTGGGCTCTGGAATGTTACAAAAGTATATTTATTTATTGAGGAAAGATGGAGATGAAATTCAGCCTACAGAGTCAGGACCCAGCTATGAGTACCTGGACCTGATCTGGCTAGGGTTGGTGCTCTATTTATGTGGTGTTCACTACAGCCTTGACCCAGGGCTCGCTCCTGCCCAAACTCCTGCCTGTTGCTGCCTTTTCTAAACAAAACTCAGCAGAAACTGATGAGCTTTGGAAATTAGTTATAAAGGTCATTGATTTCAGCCATTTATCCTTGCCCTATTTCCACATGCTGGAACATACATGGTTTTACCTGCAGCCTTTTTCGGAGCTTTCTTTGTCTTCAGTGCCATAAACAGCCAGCCTGAAGTCTGAGCTTCTTTGCCCGTCAGTGTCATGCTCAGGAGCACACAAAAGCCAGAAACGCTCATCTAAATTACCTGCAAAGAAAGATCAAAGGCAGTAAGTGAGTGTTGAGTGTTCTCATCTGTTTCAATGAGCAGCCATAGCACAGCAGAGCTCCCACAGAGTGCCAGTGTGGCCTCTCCTATTTCTTTCAGACCTCTCACCCCAAATAGTGCCCGTTCAGTATTGCTGGTGTCTTTTAGATCCAGAGGAAGCACTTGAATTATAAAGAGGTAATAGTGTTCTTCGGTAATACAGGAGCAGGAGTCTTTGGTACCTGTGCTCCTGCCTGGAAGGCCCACAGACTCACTCAAGTCTAGATGCAGGTAATAAGCCAGCAGGTGAAGCAGCATGGGCAGCGGGGATCTTGGGCTTAGCAGGACTGAGGCCCCAAGCTAACACAGCAACACAGACAAAACCCCTCTACAAGATCAATTGCTTTTTTGCAGAGGTCATTTAGCCATTAGGGGGCCTTTGTAGAGAGAATCTCTAATGAATAACTCAGAAGGGAACAGGATTTTCTCTGTGGTGAGAAGGATGGAGATTTTGAGAACTTACCTGCTTTCTCCTATTCTTGAACAGAATCTCAGTGTTCTTAGTGCAATACCTGCCCTCTTCCTCTGTTTGTCAAACACTTTCCCCTCTTTCAAAAAGGGCTGCATTGGGAAACAGCCAGGTGAGGAACCAGCTACTTGGACACTTAAGGAGCAGGCTGAAGAAACACCGGTTTTGATAACTGGTATTTCAAGAAACACAAACTTTTTATGTTCAAGATTTTGTGAATTCCCATGGGGAATAAAATAAGTAAGATCCTACCTCAGAAACAAATCAAAATATCTGGTCACCCAACTGCTATTCTGGGATGGAATACAAGTAAAAAAGACTCAGACGAAATAGTCATTTAAAAGAGAGTTTCTTGTTAAACAAACAAATATTTTTAAAACACCAGCAGGATCAGTTTAAGGAGGAAGCAGCTGATTATTGATAGATTTTATACTGAGGTTGTAAATAATCTCAAAGCCAAATGATTTGTCAAGTGAAAATTTTGTATTCATCTACTAAAGCTAAAATTACTTCCCACTCTTTTGTTTCTGTCTTTTTCATATTTTCAATGAGGATTTGAGAAATTTTGGGTTAAATATGCATGAAAGTCTTTAGGATTGGAATTTTTTTGAAGATCTCTGCTGAACCCAGCCCATTTCAGAATATGGCCAGCTGTACTGAGAACAAAGAAAAAAGTAAACAGCAGAGGACAATAGACCTGCTCCTCCCCATAGAAACCACTGCTCAGAAATACAGATAGAAGTTGCTGCAAAGTTCTGTGGCACTCCTGGGTTTTATTTTGGAGTGGGGAGCTGAAGAAATATTTATTTTCAGACTTGGGTCAGGGAATAAGGAGCCAGTGAAATGACTCATAATATCCTAAACCTGCTAAATAAATCTTGTTTGAAATGACAGCCCACTGGAGAGCACAGTGTCTCTTGAATCAGTTTAGAGCCTCAGTATATAAATTCTGTGATCACAAAAANCCCCCCCAAACAGAAGAAAGTAGGTGACTTGCTTGTTCTTCTGGACTAATGTGAGAAGCAGGCTGTAGCTTTATTTTAAGAAAGTGAGGGTGGATGTGCCTCTTTGGTCCACATCCTATCTGAGAAAATACCTTTGTTGTTTGGGAACAGGCAACTGCAACATGCCTTGATGGGTTTTGCAAAGGAAGGGAATATCCTGTTCACTTGTCTCTAACGCTAGCCCTAACTCCCTCTAGAGCAAGCACTTCTCACAAACAGGCTGCAGATTGTAAAACACAATGAAATTCACAAAATCCATTAATAGTCATTAACTACAAAGGGCTCTGGAGAGATTCTTGAATGCTTTACTACTAGGGTAATTTCCATGTTTTTTCTAGATTTTATTCCTTTAGGCTTCTCCACAATATTTCCAAATCACCCATGTTACAGATTTTATCTAGGGACCATAAAGACTTCTGCAAAGAGCACAGTCCTTAATCAGAGTCTTTTTTTTGTTGTTTCTTCTTGTTTCAGATAGATAAGGTTGAACAATGTGATCACATACACGGTTAGTAGGTCTGGTTAGTAACACGAAATGCCTTATCTGTGGCTGCATCTACAGTTGCAGTTTGATTTGGTAGAGTAACATACTGTTGAAATGAACCCCCTGCTCATTCTCATTTCTGATCCACAAAATTGCTTGGCACATGGGATCTAGGCTTCCTCTGAAAGAAACTGCACCAAAAGCTGTACTCCAGATTAGCATCACACATGCCCCAGCTCTCAGTGAGGCTCTGGACCTACGACCCGTCCATCAGAGAGCTTCAAACCACTTGCCTGGGGGTGATCAGATGGCACCCTGCATGAAACCAGATTAATTCAAGCTCTAGATGCAACTTGTTCAAAAGACAGAAGGGAAGAAAGCAGCCTAGACTGCCAAGTGAAGTCAATAGCAATGGTACAGATCACTCTCTTCCCTGGAGATACTTGCTGTGTGTCAGTCTTGCTGACTGACTGATTCCCTCTTTCTCTATGGCATTTGAGAGCCAAAAATAAATTAGGAATTTGTTATAAATAAATTAGCAGTTAGCACTGTTAGTGCTATGCAGGGAGGCCTGTAAAATCTGGGCTAGGAGCCCTGGAAATTACACTGCTGAAGAGTGAGGCCTGGTCAGCCATGGCCTTTGCCTGCACAGAGCACTGATGCCAACCTTCCTTGGGCTGAATTCTGGGGAATAAAGAGGTTGGTGTGGTTTGAACTCTGATACCTGTCGGGAGCGAAGGTGCCTGACTGTGTCCCTGCCTTCTCATATCTGTCAATAAACCATGATTTTGCCACTTCTTCACCTACCTGCTTTACAGTCTAAACCATTTGCTAAGAGTAGCTCCAACTTTGAAGAGTAGGCTGAGTGCACGCATCTCCTATTTGTTGTTACTTTGCCTGTGTTAAGCATTGGATTTCTCTTGGAAAAGCCTTTATTGGTCTGTGTCTTGCACATGCTCCATTCCTCAAATACCTTATGGGGCCAGAGCACTCCTCATGAGCTGAGCACTGTGCTGGGTATGCTTCAGATCCTCAGTGTTTCTCTAACTCTGCTGTAGGAGACGGGGCAATTTATTTGCCATGTTAACTGCTTCTGTATGCTATATGACTTCTCTGTGCTTCATGCTTCAGAGCTTCTCCTCATTCTGTCTTGCTGTCATTATTCTGAACACAGACAACACTGAGAAGGCACATGGTGCCCACTGGTGACACATCAGGCCAAGTGGTCATGGTGAGCTGGTTTCTGAAGCTGACAGCTAGAGGCAGGATGGCATCATGTTGAGCTGCTTCTGATTTACCACCTAAAGGAACTGATTATAGCTAGTCCATATGGGACTGGCATGAGTTTTGAGCCAGACCTCTGGACCTGTAGCAAAAGTCTGGGTGACAACACCAGTGCCATGGGTGTAGAATCATCCCAGATTGCCTAAATCCTTAAAATAGCAAGTTTCTGCAAATTGTCTTTTGTCTTCCATTTCTTGTTGGTTTCTCAAGGAAATGTCTTACGAGGGCTCACTTTTTAATACAGTCAAAGCATCCAAGTATCTTTCAGGGTAGTCTCATTTTAAGCCTCTTCTCTTTGTTCTCACAAGAATGTAAATATGACTTCAAACCCTCAGGTCTTGTCCTGTTCTCATGAGATGACAACCACCCATGAGGGCTTGGGATGCTGGGGCCGTGATAGGTTGTCTGCTGCAAGCTGGTTCTCTAGGTAAGATGGCAGACCAAAACCTATCCGGACTCTGTCCAAAAATCACTGGGCTGGAATACTGTCCATTAAAAACAGACTTCAAGAAAAGGGCAAAAACATGGATA
The DNA here is from genome assembly GCA_013397115.1 of Edolisoma coerulescens. Classification (NCBI taxonomy): domain Eukaryota; kingdom Metazoa; phylum Chordata; class Aves; order Passeriformes; family Campephagidae; genus Edolisoma; species Edolisoma coerulescens. The sequence goes on along the minus strand of VWZW01004265.1, from coordinate 461,832 downwards.
TATTTTTTTCTGAACAGCTTTAGCTACAACACTTAAATATAGTGAAATGATTGTACAGCACAGATAATTATTATAGTCTTATTTGCCTGTCTGCTGTATGAAAGAATTTAGCTCCTTGAAATATATTAAGAACAATGTAGTCATAGTCCACTGAAAACAATTACGATGGCTGAAGAACCTGAGATGCAACATAAAATGCCTTTGAATTTTTTCTTCCTTTTTTCCTGTCCTTTTAGATTTCCTTTACACAGTTTTGCTGCCAGCATTAAGTCACATTTTTCCTAGATAACTTTTGTTGTGAATTTTGTAAGATTTTTTTTAGCCATATGTCAAGGCTGATGATAAGATGAATTACTCAAGGCATCCCATTGTTCTGCAGTTCATATCAACCTCATGATTAGATTATTTGACATGGATACATTCTTTGCACATTGATACACTATTTTTTCTATATATAAATCAAATAGGAATCAAAATAACAAAACAAGAAAATATACAATGTGCTACAACATTGTTGGGCAAAGCAAGCCACAAGGCTTCTACTAACAAGGATTATTGATATATTTATTAAAATAATCCCCCATTTCCATCTCAATGTGCACTTGATTTGAATGTCATAAATAAATAATCAGTTCTTGATTTTTGCAATGCTAAGCATAAAATTAGAGCACAGAGAAACCAGCCCACACAAAAGCCTCTGACGAATCATAGAATCATAGAATCCTAGAATGGCTTGGCTTGGAAGGGACCTTAGATACCACCTAGTTTCAACCCCCATGTCATGGGCAGGGACACTTGCACTGGACCAGGTTGCTCAGAGCCCCATCCAACCTGGCCTTGAACACTTCCAGGGATGGGACATCCACAGCTTCTCTGAGCAACCTGTTCCAGTGCCTCACCACCCTCACAGTAAAGAATTTCTTCCAAACATCTAATCTAAATCTCTCCTTTTTTAGTTTTAAACCATTTTCCCTTGTTCCATCACTCTCTGTCCATGTAAATGTCACTCTCCCTCTCTTTTATAAGCTCCCTCCAGGTAATGAAAGCTGACTGAGTCCTTTTGGCTGAGCCCTTTTGGCTGAGCTTAGGTGTATCTGAGGTGCTATTGATGGGCAGAGATCTGTAAGTATTGCATTCAGACCTGTTTCAGCTTAATTGGTGGATCTCATTTCCTAAGAGAAGAAAATGGTGTTATTACTAATTGCTTTCTGACTGATAAACAAAACTCAATTCTTTGGTTAGGCTTTCTATAGGAACTTCTTTACACTCACATGGTTCATGTGAGCTCTATCTGTCACATCCAGGCAGGAGCACACGAATCAGTAGAAGTTTGAGTATTGTTTTTCACCTGCAGACTTTGAGGAAAGAAAAAGAGAATATTACAGAATTGGCATATGCAGGTAAATTTATCACATAAGAAACTAAAATCCTTCATTTTGATATGCTGTACTATCTGTGGTCAGCCACCTAATATGCATGGTCTGGGTTCAGCCAAAAGCCAGCAGAAATTCTCCAATAAGTGGAAAGGACTTGCATCTTCATATCAGGAGCCCACTGGTTGTCTCCAGGCATCCATGGCTGGTGGTGCAGTTGTATCTGCAGATATACTGTGGCCATGGGATGGTTCTGCAGATACGTTGCATAGTGGAGATGAAATGTAAAGAGGCAGCATGACAGGTTTCCAGATGGTGCTGCCTCTTCACTGAGCAAAAGACTCCATATGCAAGTTGGCTATACATGACTGTTGGCTTCTTCCAAAAATAAAGCTGGTCATTAACATGATTCCGTTCTTTTTTGTTGATGTTATTAAACTGAGAAATAAATCAAGTGTTTGTGGGTATGTAGGAAGGAAGGCAAATAAAAGAAAAAACAGAAACCCAGAAAGAGGCAAACCCAGACAGCACATGGCATGAAAGCACTTGCAGAATTAGGTTGTGTGTCTGTGCAGTGTTTTTATTTATTTTTCACCCTGCCATAATATGTGGAAAAATATCATAATGTGCTGATACACTGGAGGGACACAGTGGGCTTCTGTTCCTGTTCCTTGAGGGACTTCAGTTTATTGAGACTGCCTTTAATTACTTGAATTGAAATTATAATCAAAGAAGGGCTTGAATAGGGATGTTGGTATTTCTTGTGTCCACAGAAGTGAGAAAAATACCTCAGGCCAAGGTTGCTTCCCCAGAGAAATGTTTGCTCAGTTATCTAACAGATCTTGCAGTTGGCAATGCCTATATTTAATTACAACTTCAGAATCATGGTAATGGAAAACTGTTTATCCTCTGCCCTTAGACTCTTAGATGTCAGGCTCATCTGCTGCTCTTTTCCAACTCCCTGATGGAACTGCAGTGAATAACAAGCCGGTGCTTCCGGATGCACTGTGCATAAATACTCCTGGAAGCTACCCAGAAAATACCCTCCAGGAAAATTCCAGAGACACTATTGATGATTCACTCAGAGCTAGTGAACCACCTAACTGGATGTGAGCACTCACCCTGTCGTAAAGGGCTTAATCTAATAAGCAAAACAGGAGCCTTGACTCCCAGTTCTCTTTATTTCGCTTCTTCTTTCAAAGCCATCTGCTTCTCCGACCTATTTCAGAACATGCAAATTCACAAGCGAGGTGAAATTTCCCATGGACCAGTAGCCTGTGAAATATAATTACTGTGCTAATTTTGAATTCCAAGCGGTCAGCACAGGCTAGGAGTGCTCGCTCAGGAAACATGTTAACACAATTACAACAAATATTAAAAAAAAGCCCTGTCAAGATTTGGCAATGACTCTGGAAAATGACAGGTAGCTTTTTTGGGGTCAGAAAATAGACAACAAAATGCCTGATAAATGTCTGGGGTTTTTTTTTTTGTGATGCACAGATGCATTCTCAATAGAAACAGTTGAAGGCAAAAGGAAATGATAGCAAGAGCGCATCGCATCCAGGCTGCTTTCCCAGCAACGCTCAGAAAATGAGAGGCTGTTATGAAATCTGTGCTCCCCTGTGAGGTCTTTGCTACCTTGGATGACCTCTGTCAAGTTATGCGCTCATTCAGCACTGCAGCCTGTCTGTAACAGGGGCTAATGACACTAAGCCTGCTGGATAAATCCATGTGGGATTTATGACTGTGCAATGCACAGCATTTCAAGGTATACAGTATGCCAATTTGACAGTATCAGTGACAGGGGTAAGGCTGTGAAGCTGTTTCAAAAAATCTTAGAAAAATCCTGCTTATAAGTCTCCCATTGCTTCACAGTGGAATAGAAGAATGAGATTTAATACTGTATTTTAATGTAAATAAATTTACTGCTTCCCGTAAAGACAGCACATGGCTGATTTTTTTTATTCTTTCAGGATTGCCTTGGGGATTCACCTAGTATTTAAAAAAAAAAAAAGGAATAAAGTGTTTTGATGATGATAGCAGGTGGTATATTATCCAATTTCTGGAGTAAATTGTACTAACACAGCCTTGCCAAAGTAACCAGGAATGTCAATTTTGCCAATTAGCACCTCTAACACCAGTGGTGGGTTTCAGGCTGTGGTGCTTTAGCAGAGGGAGCTCAGCTCAATGAAGCAAAACTCCAGATCTCTTCTGGGGACGCAACACTCTTGACCTGCTGTGCTGCTTTCCTTGGAAGAGGAGCTACAGGCACTGCTGGGGTGCTCATGGCAGGACCTGAGGGAATCAGAGTGACAAGCATATTGCACATTGTCTCCATTTCTTGGGAGGGCTTGTGTACAAGGTGTGCTCGGAGTGGAAGGGGGAATATGTTTCCCTGCATCTGAGACTAATTTCAATTTATGTGGCATAGACAGAAGAATCTGATGTGCTCAGCAGAAAATATATGGAAGAGATGCCTAAAGCAAAGATAAGACAAAATGTACTGAGGGGGTGTGGGATGGGGGTGTGTGGAATTAATTTTGACATACATATTTAAATCAAACAGCCCAGTGGTTACAGCACTGGTTCAGATGTAATCTGACTTTGGTCAGATCTGGCTGAAAATACAGTTACAAAAGGCAATTTCTCTCCCCCCTTGGCACTGCCTATCAGCACAGTAGGGACTGGGGGCAGAAGAAGGTGTAAGTGTGCTGTGAGATGGAAGTGCCAGGCAGCACAGGGCTCGCCTGCTGCAGGTACTCATGGGAGAGTACAGAAGCTGCCCTGCAGGTTCAGGACAAGCATCTGCAGTGTAAATGTGTTTTAACAACCAGGGAGCAACATCCTACATCACATGGCTGGCATCATGTGGGAGTTCCACGAAAAAGCAGAATTCAAATCCAGCTCTGCAGCCCTGAGAATTGCTGCTTTAAGCATAAAGCCAGTTTTCTCCTCCCTCCCTGATGCTAGCATGTTCTCCAAGTCAGAGCCATTTGAGTGAGGCAGGGTAGGAAGAAAAATAACCACGACAGAATAAAAAAAAATATATATATATGCAGGGATGCATATATATATGTGAATACATGCATCTATATGATTTGGATGGCACACACACAAGGGTTTTGCGTAAACAAGATCTTTTAGGATTGCAAAACAACATATTTTTCCTTCGTGTCATTCTTAGAAAATTTTAGTTGAGGTTTAAAAAAGCCTCCATCAGTCTGAAACAGACAGGCAACACAGTAAAATCAATTCTAAGTGATGCAAATTGGCACAGTTATTTGAATAGTGTTATAGGCAGACATAATAATTGTTGCTGCCTGCCTATATTAAAACGTTTCTGCTATACAAAGCCTTCCATGAGCTGCAGTTCTCCTTTCTTTTAAGTAGTTGTCTGAGCTTGTTTGCTATTTATGGTAAAACAATACTGAACATTTTGCTGCCATGTGGGGTCACAGGACAAACATAATGACAGACAAATGAAAGCACAGGCAGACAAAACTGAGGGGTCAGTGTATAGATTTCTGACATTTGTCTGGCTGGAAATGATTCCAAAAGTCAACATATGCAAGTACTTAAATGTGGCTTATATTTTCTCTTTGGTCCAGGGCCCTGACTTCCTTAACAGTAAACACTCACAAACACACCATATGTTGTTGAAGAGTGAACAGTTTAATGAAGAGGATCAGATTCTTTCCATCTCACTTATTCCTTGTTGCCCGTTCCATTTTCTGGGCAGTTGTCTGCAAGAAATACAGAATTTTCCTTTGGTTTCCTTGAGCTGTTGTTCGGACTCTTAGCTCATTAGACTGGTGATTTGGGATGCAATCAAGGATGTCAAATACATTTTATGATTTTTAAATAATTTCCTTTTAAAAGGAAAGAGACCTGATGGAAACACTCAAATGTTGTTGCCAGAGTAGCTGTACACTGTTTTAAAACCAAAGTGTAGCATCAGCAACAGCAGTGATGCATGCATGTACCTGAGCATATGCAGCCTCTGTAGTCACCTCAACCCAACTTTCATCAATCTGTCAACAGAGGGACATGATACTGGTGTCCCTGTGTCCTTCTTCATCTGGAATATTTCTTCTGAGCTTTGGGACCACGATTTAGGGTACATCTCCCACAGCACACTCCCCACACTGACCTGGAGTACTCGTTTCTCGTGGGCTTTTGAGTTTCTCTGCCTAAAGGGTTTCACATCCTTTCCCTGCAGTTTCCCAGTGCTCCTTTCCCACCACCAGCCTGCCAGGAGGGAAAGGAGGACTTTTGCTCCAGGACATGATGATCCTCACTGAAGATTTACCCAACCAGCAGCCACACTAGCAACCCTGCAAGGAGCCCATGAGCAACCAGAGAACTTAGTTTCCATAAACCCAAGCCATTTATTTCTCTAACCCCACTGCACAGCTGAAGAAGCCCGGCAGTCCAGGTGGAGCAGCAGAGGCTGCTATATTCCATCCCTGTCAGCTACTCCCAGTGGCAGTTTGGCCTTACACCGTGTTTGTGGCAAGGAAAATGCCAGCAGGGGCCACATCCAGACAAAGACATAACTGGATCAGTCCTTAATGTTTAAGATGAAGGTCCTCTCGTGTCACTGTCACCATGAAATAGGGCCTCAGATATGCCCCTTTACACAGTCCAGTTGGGTTAACATCAGTATGGAGGAACTGGGAATCCTGTTGGTCATAGCAGCATTGATGGGAAGGTATGGTTTGGTGGGATAAGGGAAACGAAGCTCAGAGAATAACTGATGTCTCATTCTAATTAATGTCCATGTAAAGAGTCCTACAGCAAAATGAGACATATGGTTCACCTCCTGTAGCCCTAAGCAGCTCTGGAGAAAATGTTCACGTTGCAGAGAAACAATCACAAGGGAAGAAACACAGTTAAATCACCTGCCATGAGCACTTCTCTTTTAACAGAAAGGCTTATCTTTTGTAGGAGGGCACAGCATTTTCCAGAGGATGGAAACTCCAAGGTAGTAATTACCTGATTCTTCAAATTAAAAACCAGGGGGAAAGAATGAGTGTCGGGGGAATGAACATGTCTTGCTATTTAACAAAAACAAGAGACCTGCCCATGTCTCTGCACAGCTGAGATCCTGATCTAGGTGACAATCTCAACTTTGAGAGCCCAAGCTGGAGGTTTATCTGGTTTTGCTTCAATGTCCCTTACAGATAAAAACCATGATCAAAGTCTAGAGAGCTCGAACACAGGCCTTGGGCGTACATTTGTGTCAGAAGATCACTAAGAGGAAATACAGATATCACAAAAAACTTTTAGGCAGATATAAGAACCAAAAATTCCAGTCTAGACTGGAGTCTGCTGCAGGCTAAGTCACTGACAGTAGAGAGAAACAAAGGTTTAGGAGGAATAAACAATTAGCAACCCTGATTTATTGGAGACTGTTCAGGAAACATTGCTGTAAATTCTTTCTCATCTTGGATGAGTTAGCTAGAGACGTGTTTCCTCTCAAAGCCTTTGTAGATTCAAGAACATCACTAGGAAAATCCCAGAATTACTGTCTGTGCTTTAGGTGCCTAGTTGGCTTTTTCTTCAAAAAGATATTAGTAGCATCACCAGTTTTGGACTACACATCTGGAAGGCCAGCTCTCTCTTGCGTCTTTGATATTCAGTTCATCAGAGATCCAAGTACCCACGCTGTGCCATCTCATGTTTTAAAAAATGCATCAATGTCCTTTGCGAAAAAGGCAAAAGATCAGAGGAGAGAGGCAATTTGTAGGAAGAACCAAAATGCAATAGGCGACTGTAGGGATTTGGGGATTTGCCTTGAATTAAGAGTAGGGGAAATAGTGCCATATAGCAAAGAATAGAGCAGCGTGCAGGCAGAAGGTGATAGAGAGTTGAGGAAGCTGGCATGCTTCTGGAATTTGGATCCAAGAAACAAAGAGTGCAGAAAAGGACACTCAGAAACACGAGACTGAGCCAGGAGTGATAAGCAGGGAAGTGTTTCATGGAGGGAGGGGAAACAAGGAGATTACAAGTAAAGCAGTTGGTGGCTGTGGAGGGCAGAATACAATGCTGAAGCCAGAATGTTACATTTTGAGACATTTTTCATGAAAGTATCCTTTCACTAAGGAAAGGCTATTAATGGAAATAAACCTTCAGATAAATGTATTTTGATAGGGATGCATTGGATGTAGAAAAGGGAGTTTGCAACCATGTGGGGGAATCAGAAGATAGTTCTAAGAGACTGAAATATCACCTTGCATGTGGATAATACTTACTGGTGGGTATCCAGTAAGGTGGTGGTGAAGCTGCAGAATATTTAATACAACAGTGCTCTATCCCTTTCACAAACACATTGTGCGAGGAAAGGCTCCAAGGACAAACGTGCCCCAATGCAATCCTAAAAGACTCCAGTCTTTAGAAGAAATCCAGGGAGACAACACTCAGCTGAGGATTAGCCATGAGGGCTGTATCTACGCCAAAACAATGTTGTTTTTATGTGACTGGTATTACATAAGGAAGGGTTTAGCAGCTTGGGGTTGTTAATTTAATATTTGCATAGCCAAGAGTGAGGAAAGAAACATGATATAGTGCAATTTATTATTAGAAACAGCAGCAAGGTGTTCAGTTTCGGGGGAGTTTCCGTTTTTCTTCTTGTCACTTGTTCCTTACCCTTGTTAGTTCCTCTTTCCACAGTCACATGTTCCCCTCCCGCTCAAGGACATGATTTTCAGCACGAGCTGTGCTGCTGATTTTACAGTCACTAGGCTGTACTCAGTTTCTGGTGTTACTGTGCCTCTTTCTATCACTACAGAGCTCCCTGCCAGAGAGAGGAACTATTGATTGCAATCCACAACCATGAAATAATGACCACGAAGGGGCCACAAAGATGCTCAGAGGGCTGGAGCACCTCTCCTATGCAGACAGGCTGAGACAGCTGGGGTTATTCAGCCTGGAGAAAAGAAGGCTTCAGGGAGACTTTAGAGCAGCCTTACAGTGCCTAAAGGGAGCCTACAAGAGAGCTGGAGAGGGACTTTTGACAAAGGAATGCAATGATAAGACAAGGGGAAATGGCTTTAAACTGAAAGAGGGCAGGTTTAGATTAGGTATTATGAAGAAATTCTTTACTCTGAGGGTGGTGAGGCACTGGGACAGGATGCCCAGAGATGTTGTGGATGTCCCATCCCTGGAAATGTTCAGGGCCAGGTTGGATTGGGCTCTCAGTAATCTGGTCAAGTGGAAGGTGTCCCTGCCCACGGCAGAGGGTTGGAACTACACGGTTTTTAAGGTCCCTTGCAACACAACAATTACATGATTCTATGATTCTATGATCTTGGCTTGCAGGACATGGCAATTAATTTTGAGGGAAACTCTTCAGGTAGGAATAGGATTCGAGGGGTAAATGCCAGAACTTACGTGCTTGAGAACCTACCCAGCATCATGGTCTTTTGGGTAACAGCGTCCATTGTGGCAGCACATTTCTGTCTCTTTTTTTCCTTCCAAAAGTTTTTCCACACCTTTTATTCCTACCAGTCTTCTCCAAGAAGAGGCTGGCAATTATTCTTAAAACCACAAACTATTTTCTCTCCCTCTCTCTTCTTCTTAAAAAGAAAGTCTTTTCCCTCCTGTTGTAGCAGAGGCATTTTTCACCCAGGGAATAGAACAACTGTGGTCATTTACTTCTTCATCCCCAAGGGAGGTTCAAATGCATGTCTCCCCCAGGGCTGGAGAGCTCTCTTGATAAGGTTGTAAAGCACCACTTCCAGTGTGCTAAATATAAAGATACTGCACCTGCCCTTCAAGAGCATGCACAATGTTGTCCGTGGGTTGCTCAGGCAGGGTGCTCTCAGGCCACTCCAGTATTGCTTCACTTTGTGGGTCTTGGAGAGGGGAAGGAGGAAGTCAGCTGCTCAAACCACAGCAGAGATGAAGGCATTTAAAAAAAATTCCACTTCAAACAGTGACCCAGGCAAACAGTTTTAAGGTCAAACACGGACACCTGGTATGTCAGTGTACCTTCAGGGCCAGTTTGCTGCTGGGCATGTGCTTTTGCTTTGCCCTTTTGGAACTTCGGCTTCTGAAGCAAGACTTGGTTTGGCTTTCTAGCACAAGTCCAATTTTTGGCTGTGTCTCTGTGCCTGGTTTATTTCAATCATCAATACTGCTTGAATGAGAGTCCTCTATTGACTATTTATAGTTCTAAACAAGGAAAACAAATACTGTCTCTTTAGATGAGGTGCCAATGTCTCTGTAATTCCTGCAGTTGTAGTGCTGTGATTGGAATTTGGTTCCAGATGCATGGATTCCTCAGACAAACAGCTTTCTGGCAGGAGAGAGGAAGATCTGGCTCTGGCAAGCATGTTTATGTAAAAAGTTGCCATGTTGCTGGCTCTCATTACCTGCATTGGCTTGATTTGAAGAAGCAGAGAAGCCAGACACCAACTACTGGATAAAACAGAGCTGGCAAATCCCTTCACACACAGGCACACCTAGTTATTCCCATTGGAACCACTAAGTGATCCTGACAGGGTAGCTACAGACAAACAGTCTTATTTAGGCACCCCAATGGTGAGAGGAAAGATTACTTTATACCGATTTTTTTTTTTTCTTGCTGCCAGAGATGGTGCCCTTTGCACTCCTGACAAGGCATAGAAAGAGGTGGGGGTTGGTGTGTGTGTCATCATCACTAGACAGGATTGGCCAAAGCAAGTCAGATTGTGTCCTGGAGCAGAGTTTATGTGAACAGCTGCCAGAAGAAGGGTTGGCTTCAGAGCCTGGATTCCAGAAATCACTGGTAAAAGAACAGAAGAGTCTTCAAGAATAAGGAAGGGTTAGCAAATAGCAGACATGCTAAATCAGGTCACTCAGGAGAGGGTAAGAGTGAAGGTAGAGAAAGGCATCAGCTTTCAGGATCAGATTGATTCCCCACCCACCCCAGCCTCCAAGCAGCTGAAATGAATTTTGCCTTTTAGTTGATGAGAAATCAGCAAGTGACCTGTTGTTAAGCTCTGGGAAAGCTGGTATTGTCTCTTTGCTTGACCTTTTTCTTTCAGGAACTTGGCATACACATGAGCGCTTTGGAAGTTTGCTGCTGGCCAGCCCCCACAAGTGCCCTATCCTGGCATGAACCACAGGTCATGCTGAACCCCGCTCACCATCCCTGAGCACCCAGGAGCACCAGCCCCACTCACTCTTTTGCATCCCTTGTGTCCCACTCTCACATGGAGCGAGTTTTCAGAGTTTTCACAATTTGGGTTTTCCTTCTGCCGCACCAACCAGCAACTCCTTCAGCCAGGGCTCTGAGAGTCCCTCCTCAGCATTCCTCCTGGTGCCTCTTCCTAGCTCAGACCACCCTTTACAGGAAACTAGAAGGCCCAGAAACCATGATAGGTTTTACCACCCACTGCTGTTGAAGGTCATGTTGAACCATGGGGTTCCAGCTGGTGGTTTACCTTGCAGTCGTGTGATGCTCAGGGCTCCTTGCAGAACAGGGAGGTTTGGCTGTGGCCTGTCTGAAGAGTGCTCCAGTGGGAGTTTCCCTGGGGCATTACTGGCCTGGCAGTGGCTTGTGTGCCCCAGCGTGCCTCATCTCCTGCCTGGCCCTCTCCTGCTTCTCCTAGTCTGCATCCCACCCAGCCCACCATGCTAAGGGTCAGTGGTGGTCCTGCCAGGCCAACTGTCCCAGGGGAAGCCACAGACCTGTACCCCATAGCAGGAGCCCCCACCCACGCTTCCTCCATCAAAACCACGCTCAGGCCCTGCCTTGGAAAGTCCACCTTTCTTCTAGCAGTGTACCCCGGTTGTATGTTTTTTCCCCTCCACAATTTTACTTTTTAAACCCCTTTGCCAGTTCCTGCTTTCTGTTTTAACAGGCTCCAGCTCGCTGAATCTGAGGGCACAAAGTGATTGAAGCATTCGCCTGGCACTACAGCATTCTTTCAATGAAAATGGTGGTGGTGGTGATTCCAGAAGGATGTTTGACCAGGCATTACTGAAGCTAAAATTTGTCAATTCATAATTTTAACACTCCATGGAGTCTGTTGTTCAAAAGCATAAACAGGAAATCTGAGCTGTTATTTTCCCTGTCTTTGATCAACATGCCAGTGTGCTGCTGTGAAATGAAACAGCGTAGGCTGACAGATGAGAATTTTCCCCCAAGGGCATTCTCCTAGGAAGGCAACACTGCTGATTTAACAAGGAAATAAATCTCAACGTATATGAATGCTGCTGTGTACATGCTTTTATGGCACTTGGGGAAGAAATCAAAATAATTTAAAAATACAGAAGCCTTCATTCTACAGTTCCTTAGCATTTGAAGTTTTGTATGTAGCTTGAAATGAGCAACTACGAGCTGGAGGATGGAGCTGTGCCTTTGTAACAGCTGTAGCTTGGAACATCTCAACATGCTGCCTTTGGAGCCCCTCGCCAACTGAGCTCTCCATAAACAGAGACCTTGGTGCAGCAAGGGCAGGATGAAAGCCAGGGAGATAGCAGTGGAAGTCTGGGACTTCACAGCACTGTCTTATTTCTTAGTAACACTCAAGTATAACTACTTTAGTAGAATCTGTCTTCTCCACTTCTCCCACATGTAACCCTCTCCCCACAGGGCTGCTCTTAAATGCTTTTCTGCCCTCAGGAAGTGCACATCACTAGCAAGGCTCTGGCTTGAATTGACCCAGCAAGTCATGTTGGCTCCAAAGGTGAGTTTTTCCCATTTAGGTTGTAGTTGTGGTGGAAATTTGAGACTATAGCCCTTTAAAGTGACATTGCACACACCCAGTGGGATTACAGCAGCTGCACTGCAATTTTGAAGATAACTAAAAACTGAATGTTCCATGAGTTTTCTCGCCGAGTTGTACCAGCTTTGGGTAGCAGATATTGGTACAGGAGCTGACTTAAGTGTGAGAGGTGCCAAATGAAGCTTGGGATCAACCCTCCTGCTCCTGAGGAAGAAGCATAGAGGGAGTAACTCCAGTTACTCCCACAAACTCTGCTGTTGTTTTCTGATTTGGGAGTTTGGGTTTTTTTCCCCCCTACCATCCATTACAATATTCAAAGCATCTTAGGAGAAAGAACAGCACTTCAGCAAACAAGACCTGACTTTTGCTGCAGTATGACTAAATGCCATGTGGAATTCAAGATTTCCTATTGTTTCTTTTACACTCTTCACAGCACTCAGCAGCTCACGTGGACCAGACACAGTTACTCCCTGTAATAAAGTGTACTCGACCTACAAACATTGAGCAACACAAGTCACAGCAGTGTTGGATGGTTAAGCAAAACTTTCCTAGGAGAGCATGATCAACATTCCAAGCAATGCTTCTGAAGAAGTCTGTGAACGAATCAAAGCTATTCTTACATTGTTTTATATCAAATTTCTTCTTACATATAAACCAAGTGAGGCTTTTGTGGTGATTTACAACACTTGGAAGAGGTGAGCTGCTGCTCAATTCTCAGAGCAGGTAACATCATTTCAGTAAAAAAAGCCACAAACCCACAGTGACTGGGGACCCCTCCTAACTGCCTAAGTCCATCAGCCATCACTTGTGCCGCACGCTTTGCTTTGCCAACACAGACCCAGGTTCCCAGCAGCTTCAGGCACAGCTTGCACCAGGCCAGGCTCCTGCCTGCACTCAGACCTCTCACGGCTTGGGCCTGGTGTCCTGCACAGCTTTTCAACACTAAACAGGGTATGTTTACAGAAGTCACAGGCTTTGCCCAAATTCCACCACTGCCAAATAACCAGTCTCAAACCCTACCTTGATTAGAGTTCTAACTACTGGAATTATTTTTTAATAGCAGGTCTAATTACACAGTCAATTTAATAACAAGGACCTAGAGTTCATGCTTGCCTATTTTAACAGCTTGATCATGTTGCATGCTGTAAATCAGATTCCTGTATTAACATCTATTTATATTAATTTACAATCCATTTCAGCCAGCTGCCATAAAATAATGGATTAGATATTACTAACATAATTTGGTTGTAATCTTGGGAAGCAAGGAAGGTTTGCTCAAGCACTACTGTATGCTGGTAGAGTAGCTGGATCCCGTCTTCTCTGAACACACTTGTACATCCACTCGTTCCTTGTCGTGGCAGAGCACAGCCCTGGAAGTGTGCAAGCACCGTCTCTTCAACAATGTGAAAGGAGAATTCTAAGTTAGCAAGTCTGAATAGCGCCAATCAAAAAAGACACCATCACATCTGTAATTAAGAACTTGCTAGACAGGACTGCTGAAACTCCAACTCTCTACTCTCAAGCTGCATTCTTTAATTTCTCTCATTCCCCTGGAATATACGCCATAGATTTGGGGCCATTTACTGTAGAAAATGTTCTTCACAAAGTCAATTCTGAAGGCTATGTTACAGTTTTAGAATGTCAGCTGCTTTAAAGTTCACTGTCTGTAACAAATGTCAGTTTTCTTCCCTCCTTTGCATGCACGTGAGAAAACCTCATTACCTCAAATGTGACAAAATATTCACGACTGTAAACACAAAAACACTGTATTATGTTTTCAGTTCAGTAATGCCTCAGATGAATTTCAGAACAAAATCAGTCTTAGCAGTAACACAAATATTTTTAAAGTCCTTTATTAATCTGAATATAAAAAAGACAGAAGCTGCCTACAATATAGGACAAAGCTCTTGCTTCATGAGGAAACAAAATTTTCTTTACAAAGTGAAAAAATAAATACCCTCTTAGAGTAAGGTTTATATGCTAATGTGTCATAAAAAAGTAGAGTTTTAATATTTTGACAAAATGTCTGTGCAAAGAAACAGATGCATAAACACACATTACTGCTACATTAAGGCAATATGAAAAGTATAGTCAGAAAATTTCAGTAAAGTGACAGTGTACTTTTCTAGCTTTGATTAAGCCAGTATTGCACCCAAACATGGTCTCCAGTTCCCTCTGTACCCTGGAGAAGACACTAGGAAACCAGAGCCCAAAATGCCCAAGTAGGGGGGTGGAAATCAAAAACATTTTATTGGGTAGGTCATTTCCTGCTAAAGATGCTAACTGAAGAAAGCATTTAAAATTATACACAACCCTTAAAGATTAATGGTGCATTTTTAGTAGTTTAAAATCAGTCTCCAAAAATAAAGCCAACTTGAAGGGCAGCTGACTGCAGCTCCCAAGACCAACAGCCAAAAACGGACTGCGGGAAACTTGGGAGTACCCTGCCCACTGAGAGCTGTGAATGAAGTCCCATAGCAGTGCTTCCACAGGACAGTCAACCACAAGACTTTCCTGATCCACCCTCAACACTTGATGATTAACAACTTTGTCCTCCCTTTCTTAAGCTATTCTCTCAGAATTGTTTTCTATTTAATAGGATTCTGACCTAAGCATAGCTGCTTAGTGAAGCCTTGTAACTTCAGTTTAAGAACTAGTTTTTAAAAAAGAGTTCTCTCCTCTTTAAAGCAGTTTACTAAAAGCAGAAGCTATGAGCCTTACTAAACTGGTATGTGTAAAAGCAAGTATTACTATTAAAATAAACAGTGCAACTGTACTAAAAAGGATTTAGAGCATGTAAAAGAAAAGGCTGCATTGCTTTCGCCGGGTACGTCTGCGTGTGTACACCACATTTCTCCAGGGTTATCGAGCTTTGTGGCAACACTGCCATGCTACAAACTTATGGATCATTCTTTAAGTAACATGAATCAATTACACTTCTACTCTCAGAAGATGTCCCAAACCATTTTGGACATGCTGAACAAAGAATATTTATGTTAAAAAATGCAGTATTTTTTGCTTTTGATCATGGATAGGTGCTAGAGTGATTGCCTTCTTCACAATCAATGGTTGCATTTCTTATTAGTGCAGTTTGAAGAGTACACGATGGGTTTAAAGTGTGTACGTAGATCATATCACAGTCAGATTGAGAAGACTGGTGTGGGTTGGCAAATACACATGCTGGACATGCTCTACACGAGATCTGCAAACAGGACACGACTGGAAAGGAAAAACATTGGGAAATTAGTTTACTTCATATTTTTAGAGTCTCTGCACTTCCTGCAGATTTCACATACACAGTAACAGAGCACTTTTTCCATCATCCCATGTTTAAGAGAGGGTATGGTAAGAAGCATGCAGCTCATTCTTAGCCTCGCTGCAAATTACGTTAGCACGTCATTCAGACAGAATGCTCTCTGACATTAGTTTACCACAAACAAAATTTTAGTAGTTTTACTGGAACATCAACACAAACATATTAATCCATGACCATCAAATATACAAAAAACAAACCTTCCACACAACTTGGTAACTCATAACTTAATGGCACTGCATTTACCTGTAACTGGGAAGCACAGGACTTGCAGCAAACTGTGTGGCCACAGGGACAAAAGGTTGAATTTATCTCTTCTTCACAACACACCATACAAAGCATGGACTCCTTCAGCTTCCGCAACTTCTCTTGCAGGGCTTTTGTTTGTTGGCAGCTGAGACCCTCACAGTTGTCACAGTTCATGCTGCTTTCCGAAGACTTAAGAGGGGAACTTGGTGGGGTTTGATCACTTCTTGAAACAAGATCCACAATGCCAGCATTATAAAGAGCTCGCCTCGCATGATCATAAACTTCTTTTGATGTTCTTTTAATGTCAAAGACGTATTTTTTACCAAGATTAATGTTTTCATTCAGAAACAGAGATGCTAGGTGACCCTTTAAGTCTCGACTATACTGCATCATGACAGCACTGGTGACAGTGTCACACCTATAAAGCAATACGACAAATGCAAACTTGGTTAGTTTAATACCAATAGACCCATCCTACAGTAATCTGTTCCCAAAGCTGAAGTAACAGCACTGAAATTAAAGCAAATGAAACAGTCTGAGGTAATATTTAAGCTCTTGAATGATCTTTGCATGACAACTGTACTTTGTGAAGTGTAAAATGGGAAAGTGACAGTTACTTTACATCTTCAAAATGTGAAGTGTCTGGTAAAATGGAGTCAGCCTATGTAAGGGACTTAAAGAATTATGCTAACAAACAGCAAACACTTGCTTAATCCGCAGTTCAGCCTGGCAACACATCTCTGCATGGCATTTCCAAACACTGCCTTAAAGAATTCCAACTAAGAGTCTTTGGCTCTCAATTTTTATCATAGAGTCAAGTAATATTTTTAACTCAATTTCCACCCAGTAATTTATACACTAGTATTATGCCATTCTGAAGGGAACCCATGTGAATGTAGTGTAGAGAATTAAGGCATTTGTATTTGCCACTGTGCATTCCGGCTACCCTAACAATGCTTGTCATATATTTCAGTGATACAGCTGAATCTGCAGAAGCCTGTTAAGGCATACCACTTCTCTAGGCAACCCAGGAAAGACAACACAAACACAGAACATAAGGACTACAGCCTCACAGGGCCTAAGGTCCAAGATCTAAGCTTATGGCCAAATACTATTGCCAAACTAAAATTCTGCTTAAATTAAAATCAGAAACTGCAAAGGACAGCAGAAATTACAAGCAGAGACACACATCAAAAAGTAATTGAAACTGGTATGTGGTAGCTAATTTTAAGAAAACACTGCTAAGTGTGTTTGACAGCTAGTCTGACTGATCAGTGTTGGACACCACAGTAAGAAGGAAAGGGGGTTGAAAATTTGCCCACCAACAAATGAGTATAGCACCCCAACCTCACAGAACAACAGGATGGAGACAATGGATAGCTGCCGGCATGAAGCAAAATCCTGAGCATGTGAGCAAGGACAGAGGAACTGTAAGAAGGTTTAAATATATGGGATGGGAAGGTGGCATACAGGTAATGTAACAACTGAAGGAGCCAAATAAAGTATCTACACATTCTGAGTAACAGGATCTTCCCCAATGCTCTCATTCTCCCTTTTACATAGGAACAAAAAAATGCATGTATTGTTTATTAAGTATCAAGGAACATGAAAAGTTTATACTCTGAAATGCTGTTATTCATAGTGGAAAAATTTTGCTTACTTTTCTTGTTACTCCCACCCCACAAAATGGAAAGCAGCAAAAACCTGTTCAGCTTCTGGACTTAAGAGGAGAAAGGAGAGGCTGCAAAGACAATGAAATTTTGCAGAGTATTTCCAAACTGCAATCAGACTGCTGGCTGCTTAAGCACTTAGTTCAAACACTGGAGAAGAGCAGCAGCACACGACTCTAGGGGCAATACTGACCTGTAAAATGCGTGTGTCTCTGTAATTGCTCTGTAGAGTCCACTTGCTGCCCTTGTACTGATCATCTTAAACAACACAACCACACTATTACCAGACTCCTTGGTAACAGTCAGATACACATTCTTCCCTGACTGAGTTGCCATTTGAACAACAGGATAAGAAATCCTATAAATTAATATTAAAAAGGAAAGGTTATTTAGTTTTTAAGGATAAGAGCATTTTCCACAAACTACTACAGTACACTTTTATCAGAAGTTACAATGGTTTCTGATGGTAGTCAGCAATGCTGACTGAAGATGCTGCCTCAAAAATATATATAAAAATCAAGAGTATTAAGGTCACTTCTTATTTTGATTACAAGCAGGTAGTGTCCTCAGACCCTATAGTCACTTCTAGAAATTCTCAGAGCAGTTTTGTGTATTTATATGAAAACTAGAGGCATGCTCAGTATTTCTGAAAAATTGATTAAACAAATGGTTCCAGAAAACACATACCTGTTGATTGGACTGAAGTCATCTTTACGGATGGATATGCCTTCAGGTCCAACACCAATAAGGAGTTTTTGCCCTTCACTATCTCTCACTGAGTGCCACTCTACTCCATAGTTCTCCAGTGTTGTAGCAATCTGTAGAACCTGGTATTCAGCAGATGCTTGACTTAGACCTTCTAGCTCCTTGTGCTTTGTAATAATGCTGTTGATAAAAAGATTAAGGATAGGTGAATTAACTCAAGTATCTGCTGTTACTGTCAGCAGCTTGTTTTAACACAGGTTTTTAGATGACCGAGTTAAACAGATTATGCTACTGACCTGCTTTATCTGTCTATAGATTTCCAGCAATTGGGAACTGGAAATAGTTGAGAATTACCAAAACATCCTGAGAATGTTAAGGAGAAAATACGGTGCATTTGCTTGGAAATGAAAAAGCTACATGTAATCGAGGCTTTCCAACTAACACCACCAGCCCCAAAATATTTTCCTGAGCTACCACTAAGTTCACAGTTAAAAAACACTACAGAAAAGTATGACACACAATGTTTCCTGATATTCAGCAATTGAGCTATGAAGGTGTCTCAGAACTCTGCCTACTTTTCAGAGTAAGGGTACTAAGCCAGATAAATTATTTCATTTACAAGTGTTGGTCTAAGACATACTTACAATTTAAATACCCTGCTCCAGGTACTTAGATATATCTGTTTTTCCTCAAGTACCAGAGTTTTCACAGGAAAAAAAAAAAAAAAACCAAAACAAAAAACCACCTCATAACTGAGCTGAAAAATATAACTGAAATCAGAACATCAAACATTCAGGTCGCATTTTGATCTCCAAAGCTATTATTGTTAAATTACTGTTTTACACTATAGCACCAGCAACTAAATGCATAACAAAATCTTCTGCTGTTGGTCTCCAAAAAGGAGACTAGATCATTGTACTTTTTACCTCTCCAAAATGGTAGTGGTGAGCTCTTTTGCACACAACTCTTCATAATTGTACTTGGCAGTGTTCTGGTTATAATCGCCAAACTTCATCTGTGCCAACAATGCACTAAGCTCAATTGCATGCTCTGAAGAACACTGAAGATTACCAGCAAGAAGATCTTCTTTTATATGCAAGAAAAACATATGCCTGCAACACAATCAGGAACATTTGCTTACACAAATCGTTACATGACATCTGTAATCAAGACATGTAACAAGTAACATCTCAGCTATGTTTGGTAATCAAGAAATTGCAGTGAATGTACCCAGTAGATAAAGTCTGGCACAAGGGAAAGAAAAGGGCCTCCATCTTATTCTTCACTTACTCTTAAACATGAAGCTACCACTGAAGATGGCATCTAAAAGCACTACTAAAAGAAACGAGCACTTTAACATCATCAAGAATATCTCAAGAATAAGAACTGGTTTGACTCCTAAGGCCACTTAGTAATTTCAATTTAGTGAGTAAAATATCAATGAAAGATTTCAGTTAGTTTCCTATGTTTACATTTTTTGTTGCCATTTACAAGTTATTCTGCACTTTACAAAACCAAATTTGGGAAGAGCATCTCAAAACATACACACTTCTGTCATGCAAGAGGAGAAGCCATACTTTGTCTACTCAGTGGAAATGCCACTGCCACTACAGCCATGATGTTCTTGCCAGTGACATGATTAACAGAGTAACCTGAAACACCTGAAAAGGCATTGTGGAATAAAATAGAAAAACCGCTCCTGTGTAAGCATTTGTCAGACCAAACCTTGCACTTGAGACCAAGGCAGGTTTGACAGCTTGCTGAAAATTCACAAAGCTGCTCTTAATTATCTAATAGGTCACTTGACAGACAAATCAACACTTTCACCAACATTAACAGCAGCATGTTAATACTCCCTATGGGCTACCCTAACTTCTACAGAATCAGCTTTATTTTCCCTCAGGGGACACAATATAAATTTCTTACCATTTCTTTTTAAGACTCAACTTATTTATGGAATCCAGATGCAGATTATGTATCACAGAGTATATGTATCAATGAAAAAAATCTTTCAATAAATGAAGCCTAGCACCCACAGGGAAGTGTCTTTGCTGCCACAGGAACAGGACATTTACTTTTCTAAAGTGAAGTGTAATCTACTTTTAAGAAAAACTCCACTGAAGCTCTGTATTGAATCTCTCATCGCTGAGGTTGAAGATGCTAGTAAGTGGTGAGCTTTCCTTACCACAGGAATTTTGAATAATATCTTACATATATTCCGTTGTAGCATTCCTTTGTACAACAGGGCAAAGAGGACTTTTTTTCAGCACTATGAGCAATTCCAGAACTTGAAAAAGTTGTGTTCTTTTTTAGTTCTATTGGTAAATGTTGCAACTAAGAAGATACCAGCCCAAAAGATGCCTCATATCCACAACTTTTTGAATCAGGAAAAAAGAATTGGTATTAAATTATCCTGTAAGCTTTCCTACAGTCCATTCCCTGCAACAAGTCACTGCTCCAACACTTCCCTCTGCAAACCATTTGTCATGCTAGAGCATCACGATAGTTGTGATTCAAGTGTTTAATTGCATCACTCTGAAGTCTGAACACCAACCTATACCCTTCAGCAGTTCTGGAGGGGGTCTGGTGGAAGCCAATGTCCTCACACTGTGCAGGACACAAGTTTAGATGGCAAGAGGACCAGAACTTCAGACAGAGCTGTCTCCACTGTGAGCAGGTTATTCCTTGTTTAGGCTCTTTTTTTTTTTTGAGAGTCAAACCTCTGCTCTCATCTGTTTCTCCTACTTTGCAGAGTCATAGCTCTTTGGGCTTGGGCCACAGAAAGGCATATCTGTGGCCTTTTAAAATGATTTAGTTGTACAGACTCTTTTCGGTGCTCAGTCCATAAACCTAAAGAATTCAGTATAAATTACCAAAACACTAGGGCCAAAATAAATTCAAATAGTAGGCATTTCCCTAATTCCAATCAACATTTCATAAAATAAACAGCTTCTCATGCACTCTTGATCCTCTGACAATAACAAAACAGGATTTCCAGTCATTTTAAAGTACTAATTACAAATACAGTATTTCAAAGGAAGATCAGACAATTTTTTCTCATTAGCTGAAACACATTTACAACTACCACACCTGAATTCTTGTATCTTCAGGGTTTTTTTGCATATGACAGTACTGACTACACAGGGTAAAGTCAAGAGTTCTCCCCTTGCTGTGAAGACCTTATTGACATCTCAAGGAGAGCTGAAACCAAAATATCGCTCCAACAAATACAGATGAATTACAGATGAATACTGAAACAGATACAGCAGATGCATGGCTTGTGACATTCCATTACTACAAAGGCAGTAATGGCATAGGAAGACAAATGAGTTTAAGGCATAATGTGAAATGGCATCACATCAGCTAACGTGCAGTAACTTCCCATAACTGGCTTATATCACATAAGGGAAAACATCTCACAGATACTCACCTACTTTGCATTTTTTTGATAAATAGAACAAACAACACATATAAAGGACAGTTATTGCCAAATAACTAGTTATGGAAATTCTTGTCCCAGCTTACTTTGATAAGCTGTTTTATTAGGTCAGAGAAAACAGATAAAAACCACCTGTATTTAACAGTTCACCTGCACCTAAATAACTTAAACTGCACCCATAACAGGACAGTGAATGACTTCACACTGATCTCTTCACATTGATCTGTTAGAGCAACTGCCCTGAACCAAAGTTCCAGTAGCAAATTCTCTGCCTTTTTTTGTGTGTGTGTTGGAGTTGTTTGTTTGTTTGGGGGGGGAGGGGGTGTTTGTTTGTTTGTTTTGAGTCCTTAAGTGTGTTTGATGAAGGAAAGGCATCTAGAAATTGAGACAGTGAGGGTTACAAACATTTTATACATCTGAAAAAATGGTTTTGATTAGCCCATCCAGCTGCTCTCAGAGTGCATGCCTTCAAAGTTGTATTAATATCCATTGTAAAATCATCCCTCTTCAAAGGTCCAAAACATGACACTAGCCACAATCTGATTACAAATGCAGATTTAATTTTTTTTTTTTTACACAAAACTAAACAAAGTCTTTTGATCCTTAAAGAAAAAGGCGTAAGAAGGTGATTTTATTGCTGAATACAGTCAAGTAAAACTAAAGCATTAGGAGCCTTGATGCAGTTCCTTATCTAGTTCTGCAGATTCTAAAGGACCCAACAGACTGTCTGTAGCAAACCTGGTCAATATCAGAGGTTTATTTAAGTTTTTGTAAATCAGATTGTGACCTAATTGCTTCATACATAATCTACCATCTCTTCCTCTCTCTTGGAACCTTTAGCTATGACAAAAAGATTTTTAAGACTTTCCTCACCTCTAAAGATAGTCAGGTTGTACAGTAAAAAGATACACTTTTTCCAAGGAATTATTTCAGCACTAGTATTTTACACTTACTAGCAAGTTTTAAAACAATGAACTGTTAAAACTAAAAACTGACCTGCTTGTAAGTTCCCTAAAGGTTCCAACATTACTGGTAGAAAATCTAAAGTTTGTCCATCATATAAGAAATTAAATGTTTTTCTTCCTGCATCATTCACACTTCAGTTGCACTTGATACATTAATATTACATGTTATAAATTTGAGAAGTGAAGTCAGACAAAAGGTATGTCTGACTGTTCCAACCCCTAGCCCCAATTCTTAGCACGTTCTGCAGCTTTTTACTACCCTTGCCAAAGCTTCATTTAGTGTTCAAATCTTCACAACTCTGAACTTTGCCCATCAATTGTTGTGTCTCCTGTCATCTTAGCACCTGACAGATATGTTGGGACATTGATCAACTAGTGGCAACTTTAAGGACAAACAGAACCTCCCACTGCACTCGTAGCCCAAGGTCTCTACACATGACAACATCAGTACAAAAGACAGTCTCTGGAGCCCAAAATAGCCTTTCCTTCCCCTCCAAACCTCATGCTACCTAGACATACCTGTGTATTTAACCTCTGTATTTACTCTGAGTTTGGTGGTTCAAAACATTACACAGGAATACTGACTAGGGGGCAACACATTAAGTTTGCCAAAGCAACACTTTGTCAGTCACTGCCCAGACAGATTTCTTCCTTTCCAAAAGAACACAAGGCAGTTTTACAATTAGAAGAGGATCACAGACTTTCTTCAAGCACTAGCTACACTGGTGATTTTATATTCTCTTTGCATCCTTAGTTTTGGATCCATGTTTTTAATATAATTTAAGATTTATGTGCATATAAAACACTCAGTAAAATAAAATGTGGTGTGATTAATGTATTGCAGCTAGATGTAAATAACTTGATACAAAAACTGTGGAAAGGGGAGGTTGCAAGGAGACTTCAGCAGATGGTCCATTTCACAAAAAGGTATAGCTACCAAACCGAAGTCACGGACCCAGATATAAATCACATTAATTGCTTTTTGCCTCCCTCTGAAGCAATTTATGCAGGCTGGCGATACTGAACACTGCTACCAGAAACAGACATCAGTATTTCACTACAATGGAATTCCAAGAGGGGGCAAATCACCTAGTTAGTGTTCATCCAAATGAACTGGCAATAACTCTACAAAAAAATACTATGAAAAGTGTTGAGTACATGGAATACAAGATCAACTTTTCTTTTGTGACTCATTGAAGACAATTATGTGCATTAGGAATCAAGATTCTGCACTATTACTAGTAGTTTCTACTACTTTTTTTTAAATCAAGGCATGGGAAACAGAGCAAATACGCAGCTAAAAATTTTAAGCTCTACACTTAGCTGTCAGTGGAAGAAGTGGCAAACCCCAATCCTCTACCAAAGAAGTATCTGCATCTGACTAATGACTCCTAAACTAGAAGCATAGCTAAAAGACCTCATTCTTGTGCCAGACTGCTGGCAAGAATCTTAGCATACCTCCGAAGGAACTACCTGTTCTCTTTGCGGTATGACCCCTTACCACAGGTTAAGGCTCTTTCCTACTGTGAAGTAAATTTACTGCTCTATAGTCTAAAATCAAAATTAAGAGGCATAATTGTTCTCCCTAAAAATGTATTGATAAAGACCTCCAAATCTATAGAATATAATTCTGCTTTTAAAAGCAGACAAGGCCACCCCACACGAAAAAAAGCAATGTTTTTTGCTTTTTTTATGCTCCATATCTTTGTTCTTACTTGCTCTCAGCAGAGTGGGTAAAAAGTTACCAACTGCAATTCAACTCTGATTTAGACAATCAGATCCATTAAACTCAGTCCAGTGTCTATCACACACACTTTCATTGCCTTGTAACAAATAACCATGTCACTGCTGCACTGGCTACCCAATGCTATAGGATAATAGGATGGTTCTCATTTTCTGCCTACTACATGTATACGACTGCTCAACGGATTTTACAAGGCCATTCTTAATTTCAACTAATTCATCAATACAACTGGATAACACAGCAAAAAAAGCATACTTTGTAAATGTAATTCAAATATTGGCAAACATCACACAAGTTTTAACAGCCTCCAAAACAATAATTGCCACTTTCAAGGCTGTCAAAATACAGCTCTTTTGAGTGCTTCATTATACAGTGATAGAATTTGATCATATCTTAAACTGTCGTGGCTTACATGAGAATATTTGGTTTTCAGTCGTGCTACACAAGACAAATAAGGCTGAATTTAAAACCTAAACCCACCGTTCTCCCAGACTGCTGCTGGACACCATTGGCCTCTTGGGCAGCTCAGCAAACACTCTCCTTGTTAAAAGGTGCGTGCAAGTTTCAAGACTCCTTTGCTCCATGTTCCACAACAGCCTGTGGCTGATGCCCGGAGGTCTCTGCCCCGGGCAGCGGTGCGACAGCCCAAACCCGAGCTGGCTCCGGGCCGTGCCCCAGCGCCGCCGGGCCGGGGCTACTCCCGGTCACTGCCGCGGTGCTGCCCGCGACACCCACACCCGGCACGGCGGGACCCGCCCGGCCCGCACCGCTGCCGGGCATCTCCTCCCGGCCCCACTCCCAGTCAAAAAGTCTCCTGAAAATTCCGATTAGTGAAGTATAATCCTTTCTCTAAGCCCCAGCTCCTTACTGCAATTCAAGACTTCACAACATTTGATACATGAACCACCCACAAGTCATTCAGAAAAGAACTGAAAAGCAGGTTTGCTTTTTTTCCACCCAAACTGTTGCACGACCTAGCAAAGAGATACAGAAAACAGTGAAAACGAACACGACACAAGCCAGAGTTATGATCTCGATCTTGGACCATCACATGTGTCTTTCAGCAAAGAGATAGCAATCCTTTTCAAGCCAATGTGATTTTCCATGCTAAAGAAAACATGTAGCTCTTCAAACTCCTCTAAAGCGGCACACTGTTCACATCTCAGACTTATTTGTAAAACTCCGACAGCAGCAGATTAAATTTGAATGACATTCTTGCATTGAAGCACTTTTATTCCATTGCAAACAATTCTAAACTATGAAATCATGTGGTGCAATTCAGTACCAGGTAGTCGAATAAAAAACCTGGAAGTTTAGATCCAAAGAATAGAAATAAACTGCTTTTAACCCTGTAAAAAAGTGCAGTAGAAAGGGTTTTTCCATGCAATTCTCAGACTCCCAAAGCACTTAGTGAAGGTGGTTTGTTGCCACAGTGGTCAGAGGTACAATTATAACCTGTTTTGTCTTTGTGCTCTGTAGTCAGAAGGCTGCCTTGTATAAGAATATTAAAATTGGCTGCAATCTTCCACTGGGCTGATTAAAGATAACAGAAGAAGAGGTCGATGTTCTGTTGCCAGATCGGCTTTCACAGCATGTAGAAACCTGAACATTAAATTGCTACAAACAAACATACACCTGACTTTTAAACTCAAGTGCAAGGCAAGGGTTGAATGAAGCACTGCAACTCGGGTTGGCAAAGGCTCCAAAGTATACAGAAAAAAAGTGGTAACTCAGTCACAATGCTTGCTATTATAATCATGATGAAGCATATCAACAAAATTTAGAATTACTTGCAGCTTTTCAGGTTTCAAAAGCAGTCTCAACATGCATCTAATTTATATGTGAAAACAGGATCAGAGGCTGCAAGCAAAAGACTGGAAAATTTCCCCAGCACTCTTCACACACAGGACTACAAGGCAACAGCTCTGCCAGAAACGCCCCACACATCAAATATGGACATAACTGCTAAAGGAAACTAAGGATACCCATCCCTTTCTTCATCAAGACTTTGCAGATAAAGATGAAACAATGTGTCAGCTTTAACTGTACAGCTAATCCTTGCAATTCTATTATATACCTATTGATTTTTGAGTTTGGCAACAGGTTGACAAGTTTTTCATCTTCTCCTTGATGCTTACACACAAATTAAATATGAACTCAGAGTTATATGCATAGATAAATCCTCAAGCAGACCTGAGGAGAAAAAAAAAGTCAATCGAGTAAAACTCAGTGTCAACATTCCAGGAGAATAGACATTTACCACAGGCACTGGAATTCTAGGTCTGCTACATGTGGACTACTGGGCTTACACAACTAAAAGGCAGTTATTACAACCTGCCATACACTTGTATTTCGTTTTAATATATCTCTTCTGATGCCTAAGCCTGGATTAATTTTAAAATTTTTTGCTAAAAAATATTAGTTTCAGAACAGTCTTAATTAATACATAAAAGAAAGCTTGCCCCACCTACATCCTTTTAAATCATCTTTACAGGGGAGAAATACTTGCTGCTTTGATGTAGGTGTACAAGCTCTGTTACATTTTAGCTACACAAGCAGGTCTTTGAGGCCCTTGGGGCATGTTTCACCAGTTTAACCTCTCTATTAACTTCCACCTCCTGCCAGGTCTTGCATTGACAGTGTTGAAGGCAGGGACACACACGTCTGCAAAAGCCTTGTAAAGTTGAACGAGCATTCCTCAATGGTAGCATAAAAATGCCACTTTCAGGTTTCCTCAGATTTTCACCCTGATTTGTTTTGTGAGTGGAGACACATCCGACATGCCCAGGGTAATCTCTTCTGCCTCATCAGGTATGAAATTGCATGGGTCCTTTTGTTCTACATAAATCCCATCTGTGATTTGGTTTTATACTTAACAAGAATATTTAAATAGGAGGATAAGTTTCTTTAAGAAAAAATACTCAAAGCTATGCCATGGATAGTAGAAATTATTTCCTAAACAAAAGCATATCACACTGGAATTCAGTTTGAATGCATTCGCCTAACTGGAGCTATTATCCAGGACAACCATGGTCTACCACCACAGCACTGTGAAAACTTCATTCACATTGATAAGCTGGAACCACTGCTCCCTAAAAGCCTCTCCCCTACACATCAGATCAAAAAATAAACTCTAAACCTTTTTCCTATGAAATAAACACCAAATCAGATTGTCAGCCTCTGATCAAGTTCTTTAGACATTCTGCACAGAAGCACCATGTTGTACTCATGGTCTAAATTCTGAAAGTACTAAGTCAGGTGAGCAGTGAAAATGGGTTCTGACATTATCATATAGACACTAGATTTCAGTTGGCTCCATTCATATTAACTGCACTATCCAAAACTGACAGGAAAAAGTAGTTGGAAGGTCAGCATTAAATACATATGTGCACAGCATTCTTTAAAATAATTCAGTTGCAATTCGTGTGGTAATCAAACTCAAGGAATAAAAGCAAGTGTTCCCTACTAATCTTAGAAAACTATTTCTTCTGATTTAATAACAGTATAACAATTTAGTTAAGACGACTGGCCACAGAAGCAGCCAGACAGCTGTTTCTTTTTGTAGCCTCTAAGGGCCTGTAGCTATATGAAAGTTACTGTAACATAATACCAGACAAAAAGGAATTCAGCAAGTTTTTTTGCACTGTGGGAGGAATTGTTTCCTGCCTTTCTGTACTAGTGGTTCAGAATGACCTAGAGTAACACCACAGAACAGAGGTTACTATCAGACACACAAATACCATATGAAAAGTTTGCTACTGGGAGCTTAGTTTCTTCCAGTTCCAGCACTAAGTGCTCACAAAATTACCCGCACTCATTACTTACTGGTAGCTACATAAAACTTAATGTTGCCAATTTAATTACATTTTTCTAAAAAAAAGTAATAATAAACTTCAAAAACACTAAGATTTTAAAAGTACATAGAAGAGTCAAGCAAAATCACCGTAAGAAAAAAGAAATAAAACCAGTGTGCAATCACTTTCATAAGTTACAGAAATTGAAAACAAAGTTTTAAAGTAAATGTACTTACAACCGTATTTACTTACCTTGTCTGTTCCTGTAAGATAAGATGGGGCTCAACAAAAAACTTGACTCTCAATTTCAATCGATAAGGGGCTAAACCATCCATCTGCTGGGAGATCCTGTTCCTCAAATTCAGCCATAGATTCTCGCCTTTGCTGCCAGTGAACTGCAGTCCAAAATAATCAACTTCTATAATCCCCAACCTTCTGCAAACCTGAAAGAACGAGGTTCTTTACAATCAGGCTACATGACAATGAAAAGTAACATCTGAAGTGGTATTTCAGACTGCTCACTAAAACACACATAAAATCCTGCTGTCAGCACCTTCATACAAAGGCTTAATTACTTGGATTTTAGGGTGCATACAAAACAGACCAGAGAAAAACACTAAGCATGAACTAGGAATTTCTCCACTAGCCAAAAAACACATGGGCTTCTACGGTCAAATTTCACCCCCAGGACAGGCACTTCAGAGGGTCAGCGGATTTCCACAAGAAGAGAATGTCTGCTATTCAACATCACAGCCAGTCGCACTTGCTGGGCAAGGAGGAGTAAAAAAGTACAGTCACCCGCAAGTTTTACTTAGGTGGCACCAGCAGACCGGACTGTTCGTCTGTCTCTCCCCAGCATCCCCACGGCAGCCACCGCAGACACATCGAGGCGGGGGAGACGGAAAGGCGAGAAGGCACCTGGACGGCAGCTCCAGCCCGCTCGGCCCCGGATGCAGACGGCTGGATGCAGTGGGTGCTACATCCCCCGCCTCTGGCCCCACTCGTGTCCCCTCCCCGGGGCCACTTCCAGCAGGATTCAGTGGCGAGGCCCGGGCCTGCGCTTCCCACGGTAGAGGGGCCGGAAAGCCCCGTGGTGGGGGATGCAGCACCCTCTGCATCCANACAGCCCCCGCCCCGAGCGCTGGCGCCCGGCGGGCGGGCGGCGGGGAGAAGCCCCTCACCTGGTTGAGGCAGTCTTCGCCGTTGGCTTTCGCCTCTACCTCCACCTCCATCACCACCGCGTCCGGCCTGGTCACATAGCACAGCATGGCTGGGGACAGGCGGCGCCGCTGCTGCCGCCGCCACGGACACCCAGAGCGGCCGCCGCCTCTGTCGCCACAGGCTG
>VWZW01004265.1:277529-432497 GCA_013397115.1 Edolisoma coerulescens | reverse complement strand
CCGCCCACGCCCGGACCCCGGCAGCGCCCGTCCCGCACCCCTCGCCGCCTGCGCGCCGCCAGCGCCGCTCCTTCCTTATGTACCCTCTGCTGCCCCGCCCCGCCCGGGTCCGCACCTGCGGGCCAATCACGGGGCGCCGCTCATGGCTGCGGGCCGCCGCCGCCGCCAATCAGCGCCGCCACGGCCGGGCGGGCGTGTGTTGTGCTCGCTCTCTGGCGCCCCCCGCCGTGCCCGCAGGGCCGCGGCCGCGCGCCGGGGCCGGCCCCGGGGCTCTGTCCTCGCCCTCAGCGCCCAGCGCCACACGGCGCCCTCTCCTTCCCAAAGCCGCCGCAGCCCGGAGCTTCTCACCCCGCGATTGTGTCCGCTTAAATCAAAGCAAGGTGTGCTCTTCCAAGTGCGGGTGGAGGCCAAGCTTGCTGGCAGGGACAGTCTGTGAAACGTGAGAGAGGGCAGCCGTGGGCTGTGTGACAACCAAATACTGCCTTCACAGAATCACAGGGTCAGTTAAGTTGGAAAAGACCTTTGAGATCGTCGAGTCCAACCTATGATGAATCACCACCGTGTCAACCAGACGATGGCACTGAGTGCCAAACACCTCCAGGAACGGTGACTCCCTGGGCAGCCCGTTCCAATGTCTAATCACCTTTTCTGTGAAGAAATTCTTTCTCATTTCAAAACTAAATTTCCCCTGGTGCAGCTTGAGACTGTGTCCTCTCATCCTGTTGCTGGTTGCCTGGCAGAAGAGGCTGACCCCACCTGGCTACACCCTCCTTTCAGGTTATCGTAGAACGTGATATGGTCCCCTTGAGCCCTGGCTCATCTCTTGGCTTTGAAACACTCCTTTTTGTCAAAAGGAAGATAAAATCCAAATTGATGTTCTCACTCCTATACTCTCTTTGGCCTCCTCAATTCTGTGTTATGCAGCATGCAAAACCCTGGAAAAGATGGAAATTTGAAGAACGACTGGTCAAGCCCTATCACAGCCTCCATGCACCGCCATGCCAAGGGATGGGGGAGATTTTAAACTCGTTGAATTCTTTAGATGTGAATCTTGAAGGTGACTCCTGACCAGGGGAAGAACACCTGCACCAGACAAGCCCTTAGAAATATTTGTTTGTCAAACATGCATTTGAGGTGCATAAAATAGTTTATGGCTGCTTTAAGAATGTAAATTGAAACAACAGGGAGGACTAAGTACAAAATGCACGCTGTGTGGGTTGCCCGAGAGAAGTGCAGATCAAAGATGTACTGAGCAGTGCAGTGGTGAGGAACAAGTAGGCTGTCAGGGGAAGAGCTGTGAGAGGAAATGGGTATCTGAAAACACAGTGAAGAATAATAGGAAGAAGAACAAACCACAGCACTAATGCGAGGTCACCACAGGGCTGAATATTAGCTTGTTCCCATGTGTATGGGTCACTTGCTTCTGTTTCACAATTTCTGTTATGTGTGTCAGGGTTGTTAGTATTTTCTGTTTTTATTAAAGAAATGCTCAGAATAGATGCTTGTTCCGCTGGGAACTCTTGCACACACGATGTATGGAGCTCGATCCATTTTGTCCATGTGAACTGTAGAAGACCTCTCAGTTCTGAACCAGGCAGAACAGTAGGAGACAAATAAGAGTCAGGACATGAGATGTCAAACCTGAGTGGTGCTACATTTCACCTGCACATTTCCTGGCTCAGATTTTCATGCCCAGGTCTAGAGTGTTTAATTTGAAGAATTTAGAGTCTTAGAGGACCAGACTCATAGAGTGGAGGGTTGAAAAAGGGAACTAACATGAAAGAAAGATGAACAAAATTGCAAAATTAATTGCATCTCAACTCTATGATTTTCTGGTGGAAAAAACCCAAACTCTTTGGGAGAAGCTTAATTATAAGGGGATTCGCTACTAACAAAAAAATTACAAAATATTTTAGTGTGGGGAAAAAAGCCTATGTTCCCCACTTCTTTATGTTTTGTTGGAGTGGATGCAGGAAATTAGATTTTAGTTCTATTTTAGTTTTACTTCTATATATTGTGGTGTTATGGTATTTTGTGTGATTTTGATATTTCTGTCATAATAAAAAAAGTCCTAGATGCATTATGAAGAAGAAATACCAAAACTGCCATGATGACTCATGCCATTAGTATTCTGATATCCCCTCCCTGACAGTAGCTCATATCAGATGTTACAGAGGAAGGTGCAAGAAATGTTTATATAATTGTGAGATAATAATGTGCTTGTATATTTTCTCTAACACTAAACAGTTAAAGCTGGCTTATACCTGATAGATTAGCCTTTACTTTTTTATCCATTTTTCTTGTGTAGTAGAAATCAGTTCACTTTATGCTAGGTGTTGTCCAGACGAAGAGAAACTTACCCTTTCTATATGTATTCATATCCATCCTGTGTTTTCCTTTTATCTGACTTAATATGAATGCAGGTGTTCTTATTATGTCTGTAAAAGTGTTATCCTGCTTTGAAATCTGCTAAACTGTAAGCCACAAAAATAGCTTGTGGCAGTAAATTGCGTAGATTGGTTAAGCCCTGTGTAAAACAAGCATTTCTTTTCAAGGGTGTCATCTGGACACTGCTGTCACAGAAATACATTTCATTTTGCAGTCTCTCTGTGATATTTTATTCATGCTCTACAGGAGAGAGTAGAGGACCAAGCCCTGAATTTGCACACAGGAGACAGCTTGTGTGACAAGTGCCCGCTGCAACCCTTTGGGCTCTGTCTGAGAGAAAAAGCTGAAACATCTTGCAGTCTTCTGCCTGGTGTCTTTGATGAATTATCAACACTCCATGAGCTACACTGTCAAACTGCTCATAGCATGGATGTTCACCTTTTGTGTATCATAAAAGAGCAATGTTTATCGACATGTCATCTCAGTGCTGTATTTCACAAAATGATGTGTGCTGTATAACATAGATCTGTGTGGTGTGTCAGCCTTTTGCTACAGTGTCAGTTTCAGCATAAGTAATTCACCTTATATACATTTATATATTTACATTTCTTTGCCTAACACTGGTTGATCATTCTTCCAAGATGTAATCTATCTACAAGGTTAATTCTTTGCCACATCCTGCTTCAAATAGTTCGTTGTAGTGCCTCCTTGTCTGACACTTGAATGGAAATCCTCTGAAAAGTCCAATTGCTAGGAGAAGGGAAAAAAATTTCAAGACCTTTGAATTTAGTCCCCAACATGACAAGATTGACCATAGTTTCCAAAGAACGCTCATGCCTCTCACTGAACAGATTTTTAGTCTCAAGGTTTCCCAGGTAGCTCCCTATTGCCATGATACTCCATCTTGTGAGGAATTCAGTAGTGTAGCTGTGCTCTCTTTACCCAGATGTTTATGCGAGATCTTCTCTAAGATCCTCAGTTGTTACTTGTTGCCCATGGTATTGGCTCTAATCAAATTCAGGATATTTTACTGCCACAGAAAGCCAGGGTAAAAGGTTCAAAATGCTCAGCTGCTGCCTGTGCTTAGGATGAGGCTTCATCAAGTATTTAGAAGTTCCTATCATTTATCTTTGCTGTTCATTTGTGGCAGTTACATTAAAGGCATGAATGAAGTACCGCGTTACCTCAGCTCTTGGTGCCAAAGGTGTGCTCTGCTGACTGTGAGGGAGACAATAACCCAGACAAATGATGAACTTCTGTAGCCCTGCATAGAAGAGGCCTGCCCCTCTCTAGGAAAGCTAAGCACCAACAGACTTCTCACAGTGCTGGTGGCGTGTGGTATCTTTTGTTCTGGCAAGAATGAATGGCTGCATGAAAAAATGCTTCTAATTGGAATCCCAGTTTATACAACAATCACAAGCAGTATGATGATGTAGATTCTGACTGTTTCCCTACTCTTGTACTTTGCATATGCTCTTCTGTCCTTATTTGTTGTTGTCTAACTTTGTTTGGCTTAAATAAGAGATATTAAGTAG
The DNA here is from genome assembly GCA_013397115.1 of Edolisoma coerulescens. Classification (NCBI taxonomy): domain Eukaryota; kingdom Metazoa; phylum Chordata; class Aves; order Passeriformes; family Campephagidae; genus Edolisoma; species Edolisoma coerulescens. Next base: position 428,574 of record VWZW01004265.1, on the reverse strand, counting down.
GTTTAAATACATGGTTTGTTAAGCTGCTGACAGATTGTTTGGTTAACGCCACCACCACCACAGGAGAGTCATGAAAGGCCCATCTTTGCATGCCCAAAGGAGCATAGTGACAATGGCAGATAGGAAAGCAAAGTAAGGACTAAGAGGAAAGGAGACCCTTTCTGGTCCCCTCCCAGGGTGGCCCAGCAGAGGTTCAGCCCTGGTGTCCAGGTATGAAATCTATCACCATGTGTGATGGGGAGCAGCTCTCCAGGTTACTAAAGGGACATGCTAGCTGGAGGTGTGGGACACATAAGGTGGTGCAGGGCAAGAGCTTTTGGGGCTTGCGCAGAACTCATCATGGTATTCAGAGGAAGAACCAAAAGCAGGACAAAGTAGTTGTTTAAGAGGCTGGGTCAGTAACAAGTGTGGAACAAGGGAATAAAAGGGGTCACCTGTGTGAAGAGTTGTCTGCCTGTGCTGTGCCCTGCTCCTGACCAGCACAGTCCATCCTCTCTCCTCAATAACTCCACTTTCAATTGTTTTCCAGTATGGGGCTCTTTATTCTCTGTGTGTATGGGGTAGAGGAGGTTGGCTGTGGTGCAGCAGCTGGAGCGAGTGTGGGTGCGATTGTTGGCAAAGATAATGCAGATGAGTCAGTGAGTAGGTAAAGGGGTTTGGGAGCAGGGATGGGTTTGGAAGTCTCTGAGGGCCACCTCTGGGTGGGAAGTGGCTGCTGGTCTCTAGGGACAAGAGCACAGGAAGGGGGCTGTAGGGACCAGGGGAATCCCCAACAGCTCTAGCTGTGTGTGTGTGGTGAGGGTCTGTACCAGCAGCAGGAGAGGGGCTGCGGCTTTGAGAGCATGTATGTCCAGGTGGCAGTAACTGGGGAGACCAGAATCCAGGAGCAGCTGCTGGACACACCAAGGCCTCCTGCTGGAGGACTCCGCCTTGTAGATGTGGATATATGGACCTCCATCCTCCTCAGCCAGAGCAGAGAGCAGATGAGGCTGGTGGTGCTGTCAGTGTTGGTGTGAGTGGTCTGTGTGTCTGTACGTGATCTGTACGTCCAGCAGAGTATATCTGTGTATTTTGTGCTGTATACATGTGCTCTGTGTGTGTCAACTGGGAATACATGTTCAGCCTCATTACTGGTTGGACCTGAGGATGCGGAGTGGCAGCAGTCTTGCCTCTCTCAGGCTGCTGAAATAGGTATTTTCCACTAACACAAATCCTTAGAGAAAAGCACTGGAAAGCACATACCACACCATTGCTATTTTAGTCCTGCTTTTTTTTTTTTTTTTTTTTTAACATTTTCTGACTGTCTCTTTGTATTCCATATCAAATTGAGTAACCATGGACCAGGTCAGCACAAATGCAGTTTAGGATGATTTGAAATGAAACTGAGTGGGATCATATGATTGTAGTCAGTCTCTTCTGCTGTCTCCTCCCTGGGTAAAATTGCTTTGTGCATGAACACAACAGTAGTGTCTGTCTTCCTTCTTGTCAATGTCAAGGCTACTGGTCGTGTTGCAAATGCACCTCTCACATGGATGATGATCTTCTGACTGAAGCATGGACAGAAGCATAAAATTGAGAAGGTGTTCTGACAGTGATGGCTGCTTATGAGAAACACCATAATCCATCTATAAACACACTAACATTTTTTTTCTACCTAAAATATTCTTTTAGTGTTCTCACATATATCATGCCTTTTCCTGAACTTTTTGAAAAACATTCCTCTGTTCCATGCAGTCCACAGTGCATAATTGGCTTATATGGAAAAAAGAGTGGGTCAGTGATTGACATGCTTCCCACAGTGCTGGTTCTCCTTTACCAAAATAATGAACACGGAATAAAGTGCTGAGAATGTCTGTGCAGCTAACAGGCCATAAGCTGATTGTTTTACAAAGCATTATTTGGTGGTCATCCCCAGGGCTTTTGATAAACTGGTCTACGACGTTTTAAGAACAGAACAGAACAACTATCCTGCCAGATCAGACCAGGGATTCACATATCCCTGAATCCTCTTTCTTGGGAATTTTGTCCAGTGGTAGATGACATGTGTAACATACAAGAGGTACTTATTGATGTCTATATGCTGCAAAGTGCCCAAGGCAAATACTTCATGTTATATCAGAGAATGTAAGAAGAAATTCTTATTCTTACTCCCCATAATCCTCTCCCAGCTTCCACTGATTTGTAATTCAGGGACTTTTTTTGTATTAGATAAATAATTTTATCTTGAATTGCATTTCATACTCCAAAACTTTCCCACTTTGAGACCAGACTTACTGTAGAAATCTTACTCTTGTTGGAACATATATCAGCTGCTCATGAAATCTATTAATGCAATTTAATAAGTAATTATTTTATAATTGCTATCAGAAAGAAATTCCTCAGTCTGCACTTTTTCAGAAGCTCCAAACATCAAATCACCTTTGAATTTGAGCTTGTTTTCCGGGTCATTGATTCCATTTCTGAGCATTTTGCTTCCTTTAGTGCTTGTAAAATGGAGTCATCATTGATTATTTTTACGCTGTTAAAATGTGCTCTTGTGGTCTGCAATCAAAGCTTTCACAAATTAAATTCTCACCAACGTTTGTTCCTACTACTGTCACTATAAGCTCATATGTTAAAGCTGTTTGCCCTTCCTGACACCACCTTCAGAACTGTCAAGACATTCAGAAAAATTACTTGGAATTTGAACAGATTAAAATATGAAGAAAGACTTGTATAATAGCTGTTTTTCTCTGTGTCAAATAACTGATAACCACAATTTTAAAAGATTTATATGTATCTCAGAAGGTTTTACATTGCCATAATAATAGTCAGTTCCACAAAATAGAAAAGAATATAATGATAATAAAAAAGGCTTAAAAAAGGTTTTTTTATTCTGCTGTATCAGATTTGTCAAACATTGATTTTATAAATCTTGTAGTATAACCCTTCTGTCTTTAACTCTGTCCATCAATATAACTCTTGTAATGTGCTTTTATTACAAAGAACACCTAAAAAAGAGACTTGACAAAATATGTATTTCTCTATTTTTAGTTGAGTTGATCTGTGCATTTGACCTAACTTTGCCTGTTCTCATTTCCACTGTTTCTCTCATGCAAACCCATCAGTTTTTTGTCTGAAGAAAATGCGAAATATCATCACTGGCAGAAAAATTGAAACAAACCGAACAGTGTCATTACAGCTTGATATGATAAAGGAGAATATAAAATAGCAAAGTAATGTGAACTCTCATAATCAGTTTTTCTACTTTTTTTCTGGTCTTTTCTTTTTTCTTTTCTTTTCTTTTCTTTTCTTTTCTTTTCTTTTCTTTTCTTTTCTTTTCTTTTCTTTTCTTTTCTTTTCTTTTCTTTTCTCTCTTTAATTTTTTTTTTTTTAATTTTAGGTTGATTTTTAATCCATGTACGTTTTCCTTATTTCACAGAACTTGCACATCCTGAGCTCAGATCCATCCTCACTTTTTAAGTATCTGTCTGGGCAATCAAAAACACGTATGATAAGGCACATATACAAGCAAGGTGAATACTAATGACAAAGATGGTTTTAATTGTAACATTTTTTTAAAATTCGGAATTTGTGTCTTTGAAAATTCAGTAACTATTCAACAAACAAAACTATAATACTTTCAAATGGTTTACAGAAAATGTCCTCTCATTGCATCTTTTTTTCTTTTCCTTGTTGCATTTTGTACCATCAAACAATCTCAGTGTGACATTCTACAGAAACATTAACTCCACCACACTGCCCTAGCTTGAGCTAATAAAATTATTAATAGCAGTGGTACTTTATTACAAAAACAAGAAATTATATTCTCCTTTTATGATTGGAAAATTTAGGCTTCTGAGAGTATGCAGAGTTAAGATGATCTCACACTGGTTATTTGATTGCAGAAACTGGAATAATGTGAGGTGAATTCCTCCAGAATTTTGATTAAATGAAAGGAGTGATTTCTAATTCTGCTGTCCTGTAATAATGGTCTGTCCTTCTGATTTTAGAGCTACTTATCAGATTTCATGAATCCATGTGCAGATCAAAAAGTGTCACATCAAGTTTTAAAAAAAATAAACTAACCTATGAATCATTCGCAAGAAGCTGGAGAGGGAAGTGGCCATTTTATGCCAAGAAATTTAACAGTAGGTATTCCCCTGGCTTCTTTGAAATATTAATTCTGAGGAAAAGAAAATAGTATAGTTACCATTATCAATCCAGTTTATATTTTTATTTCACTTAGAATTTACAGAAACAGAAGAATTTTCTCTAACATAGCAATAATTTTTTTAATGTTTAGTATCTTTAAAATATTTTATTATATTATTTGAGTCTACATACTAATATCCTACTTACAATTTGTGTAAGTTTAATTCACACCATTCTTTTAAGCAATTGAATACATAATTTGCTTATAGCCTAAAAAGGATAGATAAGAAATACCTGGGCGATCATATATATCTGTCTTCTAATACACACTGAAGAATACTGTTTGCTGCTAAATGTTGTGTCCCCCAAATGTTATTATTAAAACAACTTGTTTGAGAAGATAGAATTTGATAGCAATCAACTGATTTACTCCAAAAAATATAGTCTCTAGGAATTAATGTCCCAGTATTTAGCAATTGAATGTCTGAAACAAAGGCGCATGAGCACAAAAGCAATCTGATTGCACAATTTTATAAGCATATTTTTCTGGAAGGCATTTTCATGGACTATTATCTTTCAATTGCAAGTATTTGCAGTCAAAACAATTACTTTTTGTTCTAAATGTCAGCCAACAAGATTGCCAACAAAACAGAAGCAAAGCTGGTTGGTCTTAGAAACAACATAACTCACCACTGTTAGTCATTTTTTTCTTACAATCTCTTCAAACTAGACCATCTCAGTAGCTTCAGTGTTCTCATTTCATAATTAGAATAGAGTTTAGGGTCTATAGCTCTCATGATCACAGTAAAGAGCTCATAAACTAATTGGAGGGATTAATACTTTTATAATTTTCAAATGTTGCTCATTATTTTTAACAAAAGTCTAATCCAACAACATGTCAAAAGTTCCTCTTTAGGGCTCAAAGCATGCACGGGATTTGTTGTGAGTAGAAGAGGAATAGATACCAAGTTGTGGTAATTCTAGTTAAGGGGAAATACAATGAGCAAATTAAGATAAGTTAGAAACTTTCGTAAAATGGGAACAAACCTTTTACAGAGGTGATTTTTCCTTTCTGTGAAAAAGCTTATCCTTTTCTAAGAAAGGTCAAAGTAAGCAACTGTAGATAGAGTAGGATTGAGAAGTTGATGCAATGTGTAGGGGTTCTCTCTCCATATCATGTTTTAGGGAGAATTTAGGTCACAGTCAATGATTTTGTCACTTGACAGATCCAGTATTTATCACTTCTACAAATAAGGGAAGATCCAAGTGACACAGAATTCTGCCACACTGGCGGCACAGAGTGTTTTTCAGTGATGAGGTATGGAGTAGGTAATGGCTTCTTTCAAACCCTGAAGGGAAATTAGCTCACAGATTAGTTTTTTGCCTGTGTACTTACACCAAAGACAGCACAGCTAATGCAGGGGGGGGGTGGGGGGGTGTGAAAGAACAAAAGAAAAGGAATAAAGGTATCTTGTCATTTAGGTAAAGACAAAATATTAGTTCCTGCTAAAGATATATAGACAGGTGTATGTATACGTTATATATAAGTATATACTTGCATGTGTACCTTGGTTAATACTGTCTGAGTGTGAGAGGTTACTTATCTTGCATTGTAATTGTTACTCCGAAGGGTGATACCAATTGTTTAATGAACTCAATGAAAACATTGCCAGTTTCAAGAAATGGATGAAGTGTGACAATTGATTTTCTGACACATTTGTCTCACAGTTACATGACACGTTTTTAGCAGGATCAGGAACTTGTTAGACAAGAAGCAAAGCTCATGATACTCAATGTGAATGAATTTGTTCGCCTGAATCAGCTCCCCAAACTGACTCTTGCTCAGTGTATTCTTGAATGCCAAAGAAAAGCAGTAATCATTTTCTCAAAACTGTGATCTGGTAGGTAGACTGCTTATTGCAAATGTTTTTAACAACCTCATGAAGAAAGATATTTTATTCATAGAACACCCCCACCTCCACCCCCAAGCTTAGCTGTGGTTGCTTTTACAGCAGATAATGAAACTGCTAAAAGTTGGTAGAAATAATTTGATAAGTTGTTTGATTAAACTAGTATAGTAAATAATCCAAACAGAAGTCACAAATGTCATACATATTTAAGGATACGTAGTTGATATATGTGAAATTCTCCAATAGCCACATCTGCATCTGAAGCTGCTGTGCTTCTCTGGTACAGGAGACATCTACTGTGGAGCACGAGAAGAACATCAGCAAAGAGAAAAAAACCCGTGAGGGTTTGGGGAGGTGCATTTTCTAGGAGGAGAAAGAGGTTGTTTGCCTGGTGCAATTTGGGAAATTGGGAAATAGCTTGAGCACTCAGTTGTGAGCTAAGGATCTGGGAAACCAAGGCAGAGCAAAGGAGAGAAAAATAGACATAACAGAAGAATAACATAAACTAGTATAGGAATAGAAAGAAACACAATAAAAAGTTATGCCCTTGATAATGAGAGAAGATAATTAGAATTTTATTTTCTTTGGTTGTGAAAGACTGGAGAAAGAAAGAGGATAAAATTGAAAATATGAAGAAAATTATATGGAAAATGTATCTGGAAACTCTTTGGGAAGAGCTCTGTACATTAACCACGAAACACACAAATGAATGCAATACATCACAGAGAACATAACCTCTTGATTCTGAATCATCAAAAACTTGAAAAATACTTTGAATTATTTACATTTTTTTTCTGCATCTGCCTTCTTTTTAATTTGATTTCATGCTTGATGAGTGAGAATGCCTATCTGTAGAAAGCAAAATATCCTACTAACGTCTGATGCCACAAGTGAAAGCACGTAAGATTGGTCAGACATTAAGTTAAACCCAAGAAAAGTGGCCCAGAGTTGTACTTTTAACTTTACAAACAACAACAAAAAATATTTACAGTTCTCAGAAGGCAGGATGGATACACAAAAATGGGTATCCTGTATGAAAATATCTTGAAGTTATAGTTGATTTGCAGTTGACCATAGCTGTGAAGAGAACAAAAAGCAAATTGTAGGGTTTTGTATAAAATATATGCTACAGAAGCAGAAGTCAGATAAATTATCCCTGTTCTCAGAGGCTACTTTGTATGTCTACAGCTCAGCAAGAAAAACAGTAATTGCCATAGACAGTTATTGCATCTGCAGTTTTTGTGGGAAAACTGTATTGCTCTGAAAGAATTACAATGTGTTTTGTTGTAGTCTGTGTGAGTCATGTGCAAATCATTAAAGTCAGAGCCTGTAAACCCTCTGTAAACCCCATCATAATTATGTAGGCCAAGGTTAAAGAGAAAACGTCTGGTTTATGATTCCCCTCACTCTTCTAGCTGTATACAAATTCTTCTAACGAGAAAAAAAAGTGTTTGAGAAATGACAATTCTTTGCAATTTCCAAAACTCAGTTCAACATCCATTACACAGCATCTGTTTGCAGACTCACTTGGCTAAAATATTATATTTGCACCTGGTAGCTCTCACAAAAATTGAAAGAAAAGAAAGAACTGCAGCTACAAAAGAGTACATGCATAACTCTAACTTTCAGCACAGGAATACCATTTCCGTTTCTGCAGAAACATTCAGAAATTCCATTTACAAAGAGGATCATCTTTATATTAATTATTATTTTTAACTGAAGAGAAAACTAAACCAAACCAGAAAAAAAGTAGAGTGATATAAGCCCATGAAAGAGCACAGGAGTGTTATGTCTTGCTTTAGGAAACCTATTTTTCATGTGCCATCAACATGGGTTCTTTCACTTGACTTGCTCTGTATTTTTCACAGAGCTCTAACAACTACTTTAATGTCAACGTTCATTTAAGGCCAGTAGAGAAGAATCTCTCTCTAGGTTTTTAAATCCCTAAATGACCTCCAGACAGTTTTTAGAAGTTTTTTTTCCCCCATAGTGTCTTTGGAACCACCAACCCTATGCCTTTGAGTATTGCCTTCCTCTTATTGCTGAGGTCTTCCAATTAGCTGGCGACTGGAAATATGTTGTCCTCTGCATTAGTCTTAATTACTGTTGTGGGAACTCATTCTCAGCAGGAACTCTGTGAGTCAAAACCTACATTTTGTAAGAACCCAGTTCTCTTTATAAGCTGTTAGCATGTAGGTAACATAGCCTTGTTCTGCTATTCCTTCTTAGATGTTCAAAATGTGGTTTTGTTTTGGTCTATTGGGTTTTTTTAACATCAAACCACTCCCAGTTTTGTATTCTATTTGCAAATTATATTTTGGTAGGTGAAAAAAATGAACTGTTTGTGAAGCTGCTTTTAGCTATGGCAGGAAGTCATTAATGGGAGGTTTCAGTGTGTCCTGGCATCCCATAAATAACAACTATTTCCATAAGCATCAAAACTAATGAACCCTATGGATTTGCTTGTGGTTGGATTCCCAGCTGCTTAATAACCTGCTACCTCTCACTGAAGCTTTTCCTTTAACTGGAGCATTCATAATGTCCCTCTTGTGGTTTCTCTGGTGTCTAATAGAGGCTGAGTTTGTGCTGCAATCTTTCCTCACTGAAGAGACCAATACTGTCTCTCTTCTTTGCACAGGTATCCAGTTTCGCAAAGCTCATGTAATAATTTGGTGTCTTTGAGACAGCTGCCTCTCTGTCAGACAGCTGAGAGAGGTCCACAGTTTCAAAAGTTACTGGATTAGGAGTCAGCAGAGACAGTGATACATGTACCATGTTTACTTAGGAATCCAGGCTCAGTGTTCTCTTTCCTTTAAGGGTTTTTGTGAGTTTTTTTACATCCAGGAACTGAGACCAAAGGCTCCATGTTGATTTGTTCATGCACGTCTATCAGGTTTTTCTGGTGACAAATAAGTTAGCAGTCTCTGGGTTTGACTATACAATTGTAAGAGGAGTGCGTTTGCAACTTTCTTGAACTTTCCATGGCCATTTCTCATAGGACAGACTCTATAATTCAATGTCATAAATTCCCTTAAACTTTCTGTTCCAGGCATTTTGCAGTACACACTGCCTGGCAGAGCACTGCCCTCAGATTGCTCGTGCAGGCAAACTGGTTAGGCATGAGTTCTACAGCAATTGCTTTTCCAGTGACTACTTGCACCCCTTCTCTGTTGGACAGAATTACCAGTGAAGACCAGTACCTCAGAGAATTTACATATATGTTGTGTTGTGGCATTTGCTAATTATAGCACACTAATTGCATTGTTATGGATGATATTTGTATTTGTTCAGCTTTGGCCCTGTAATCTTGTTGCTTCCCCAATTTTTATGTGAGACTTTTCAGATGGTCTCTCTTAGATCAAAGCCAACCTCTATGCAAACATTCTTACTCTACATCAAAAACAATTCATGACACTTTCTGGTGAAACACCTCATGCCAAACAAAACAGATTTGGCAATGTATGAAGAACATCTTATAAAACAGGTTTTTAAATGTACACTTATATGTACTCTGTTTTGCCAACAGAACCCGACAGAACCCTGCAGATACAAAAAGACAAGAAAAATATTTGACATAATTTCATCTAGAATTTCTTCCTGTGGAAAGAGCAGAAACAGTAGGAAGTTTTTCCTTTTACATATTTACTTATTTTTGCTATGTGAAGCATTACTTCTGTGAAGTGTTTAATTTCTTCTTTAATTGTAAAAAGTTATTCTCTCTATTTGTCCCACCTCCTCCTGAGGAAAAAGCATTTCAGACATTATTTTAGCATATGCTTTAGCATGGGCTTTTGCAGGGGTTACAAACTGTGGTCCAGCCATGAGCCTTTCTGCTCTGTTCTGCAGAGATCTTCCTTTTGCCTTGGAAGATATCCTTAATCTCTTCCTCAGTTGTTCTATTCTCCTGAACTTCAATTGAGATTTGAGCAAAAAGTAAAAAAGAGAGGGCTTTGGCATGACCTAGCAGTGGCCTTCCAGTCCCTAAAGGTAGCCTAGGAGAAAGATGGAGAGAGATTATTTACAAAAGCAGGTAGTGAAGGACAAGGGGGAGTGCCTTTAAAATGAAAGAGGGGAGGTGTTAGATTAGATACTAGAAAAACAAATCATTACTGTGAGGGTGGTGAAGAACTGGAACAGGTTGCCCAGAGAAGCTGTGGATGCCTCATCCCTGGAAGTGTTCGAGGGCAGGTTTGATGGAGCTCTGAGTAATCTGGTCAAGTGAAAGGTATCCATGCTCATGACAGAGCTTTTGGAACTTGATGATCTTTAGGGTCCTTTCCAACCCAAATAATTCTATGATTCTGTAATAATTTTAAATTCAGTAATGGGTACTTTGAATATAATACTATTGCAAATTAACATGCTGCATGGAGACAGAGGTAGGGGCTTAAAGTAGTTTCTTGAACTGCTGGTAGTCTTTTCTTCATTGCTCCAGTACTTTTTGGGGCACTATACTGCCTTGTACATCTTTGTCCAATTAAAATAGACAGAGAAGTGTCCCATTTACTGTCAGATCTCCATCTTCTACTGCAAGTATTGGCTTTTGCTATGGTGGTGATTTTTTTTTCAGAACTGAAGGTGCTGATTTTGGTGCTGTTTCACTGTATTTACACCAGCATGCTCTGCTAGTACCAGCAAAACATTGCAGTGATACATTCACTGAAATTTCTCTGTCTTATGTTATGACTAACAAGCCAAGCTCAGCTTGTGTTATTTACCACAGCATGTGCTGTTTTTTTGCAGGCTTACTTTGACCTCCACATGTCTTTCTGCTTCAAGCTTCTTTTATCAGAGCTGCGTTATCTGAGCATTGTCTATTCTCTACTGCTGCTGTTCTGGACAAAATATTTTTTTGTTATCAAATCCTTGTTATTTCATCATGGACTAGTTTTAGCCTGCCTGTTGTACTTGTGAACAGTCAGTGAAGAATTCCTTACTAGGACAACTGCAGCATTTAAACTGGATTTTGAATTATTCTTTAAGGAGCCTCCTTCTTTCAGCCCTTCCCTTTCTCTCTCTCTTCATTAGTAACATATGAAAACTATCCCTCTAATTTAGTTACCTAATTCATAAGACCAAATTTAGACAGTCTGAGTAGTCCTAAATGCTCAATAATGTATTTTTCCTGGTATGTTTCTTTAAAGTTTTATAGTTACCTTTTTCTGCTTGAGCTAACTGGAAGCTATTAAAATAGTGCAATACTATTACCCCAAAAAAAGCTACTTTCTGACCAATCATCCTGTTTTTGCTGGCATCCACTCATTTAACCTTCCCCAGTTGTCCTTTGCACCACAGTTCTCCTGCAGAGCTTTTAATTGCTCCATCCCTTTGCTGAAGTTATTTTCTTGATTTGTACCACTACTCCTGGTATCACATTCTTCAGTTAAAAAAGCATTCAGAGCCAAATATCTGACAGAGGCCTGCTTCATTCAGCATCTGACTCTGACTGATCATCCCTGTCTGCCATAAGTCTCTGAATAATCTCAGCATCCACTTGCAGCTGGCTCATGTCCCAGCTTCTTAAAAAACACAGTTGTTCAGAAATAGCGCGTTTTCCAAAACATTGGTATTATAAATCCAAATATATTCTTCAAAGCAAATCCAAAGAAAGGTCCAGAACATAAAAGTCTTAGCCTTTGAAGCCTGTCCCAACCCCAGCATGCAAGTTTCTGATGGCATTAGTCTACATTCAGCCATAACTAATAACCATAATCGAAAAGAAACAATATTGTACGGTGCACTCTGCAAAGCAGATTCCTAAAGCACTTTAGCCAGATGGCTGTGCTAATCCATGAAGACTAATTTACAAAACAAAACAAAAATGTTCCAATGTTAAGAAACAAATTTCAAATAGTGGTGCTAAACCAGGAGGTGATTTTATTGAAAGTTACGTAGAGTTCCATTAAATTATTGTCTGTGCTCTAAAAGATGTAGAAATAATGCCGAATTACTTTAGCTTTACATGTGCAATTACAATTTTTGAAGGTTTGCATTGTTCATATCAAGAACAACACTCAATTATTGAACAGGGCATGAGGGATTTTGAGTGTGGGGTTTTGTGCCTACATCTTGCAGACAGTTATTGAAGAAAATAGAGTTTTATTTTAAACAATTTTAGTTAACATTTCAATGAATCTTTTATGCTTTTCAAATTTGATTAGCTTGCTAGGAATTTGACATGCAGTACAATCTACAGATTTAAAAGTACCAGATACTATTGTTCTTTGTTATTTGAAGTACTGAAATATTTCGTCATCTTCAGCAGGAATCAGAGTTCTAACACTTTAGGTGTTTCAACAGATGGGAGATACAGGTTCTACTTCTTGTATTTGTGCAATAGGTATGATTGAGTACTCTCTGATAGTGCTTTCATCATGTCTTGAAATGGGTTGGCATCAGTCTAAGAATAGGAGGTATTTTAAATGGGTATCACTAAGCTATCAAATCACCCATTCAAACCAGAAATTTGTTCTTGAATCATGGCCACCTACAAACATGTACAACACAGTATTAGGGTCTCATATTTGGGAATTTGATGAAGTTTTTAGCGAAGTTTCTCACTGTTTCTGCTCCTGGAGAGTACAGAGTTCTTTACAGACACTTGAAACAGATTCCAAGCTCTTCAACTACGTTGATATAATGTAGGTTGTTGCTCTTTGTTATCCAGCAGATTCACCAGCATTTTTTGCTATCTTGGCTCTAGGTAATCTCGATATGGACTAAGTCTGGACGTGAGTACACCTCAATGTGAAAGGACAGAGGGCTGATAACGAGAAAGGAGATCTGAAGGATAAACAAATATTTTATCTTCAGTTGTATTTACAGGCCAAAGGGGGTTTCACCCCTATACTGGAATCAAGTAAAGCAGAATTAAGCAAAAAGACTACAACAACCTAGGATGTTATACATTAGAGGAAAATATCCTGAATGCGGCGTGCTGCAACTCCGTGCCTCCAGGTCCAATCAGTAGCAAGGACAGACTGTGCTGATCAGTTGCAGGACATCACCAGACAGACATCCTTTCCAGCCCCTGTTTACCATAAGGCATCCTTTGGAAACTTCAGTGCTACTAGCTGGAGGATTTTGTACATCATAACAACTGTAATTATCTATGACCCCTACACCGGTATTATAGAGGATCATCCTTATACCCTCTTGCCTTAAACAGCCATGAAAAGTAAACTGGAGTCTCTAATGTATTATAGTTCATGCAAAAAACCACTGGAGAATGAATAAAGAGATATAGAGTCCCCCAAAAAAGAACTAAGAAAAGCTTGATGGGGACAAGAAAAAAATTCTCCTTGAGGAAAGAAATGGCTGGACCACATCTGTGGATTATGCAGCAAACTGAAGGGAGCACAGAGTGAGCAGTAGTGAGTAACCTGGATAACCTCAAGGGATGATAGTTTTTATGGTCTCTTCCCAAGATTTTAGACTTAAGACACTTACTCAATTTGTCTGCAATATGACAGCAGGACTGAAAGCTGTGTTTGATTTTTCAGAAAGGTTTTACACCTCTTGAAAGGACCGTTCACAAAAAACAATTTCAACTGCCTCCAGGCATTTCTCTTGCTTATATCATGTATGTAAAAATAAGAAAATTAAATAAGACTTCTTAATAAGACATTTTTCTGAATAAATCTGTAATTGTCTTGAACTAAAAGTGTTTATGAACTCCTGAATACAATTCTTTATCTTCACAAACTGTAAGACAAAGAGAGAGTTTGACAAGCAATTAAGAGTCTCAAGATAGAAATTGCTATGAAAGTCCAAGGTATTTTTGTTATTAATCATTGTGTAGCTCCCCACTACTGTAAATCAACACCAGTACACTGAAGTCAACAGAGTAATTGAAGCAACATTGATTTTTCACAAGCTGCAAAGCTGACCCAGAGCATTCCGGTTTTATTCAGGTTTCTTTAAAGAAATATAGTTCTATTTTTTTATTTCTCCCCCTTTTTGTAAGTCGAAGAAAGTAAATACTGAAGCTAGATTAATTAAATGTTTGGAGTTGAGCATATGAGAGGATTAAGAACTTATATTAAGGCCTTTTTTTTTAGTCTTTCATGTATAAAATGCTCCCATTCTTGTTTTGAACTAAATTGTAATTTCAGTTACAACAATGTACTTATGGAGCATTGCTAATGAAATACAGTGCTATTACTGAGATAAACATCTGACTGATAGTACTTTATATGCACTTCAGTGATAAATTTACAATGCAGCCATTTTTCATATAGGAAAAGTTTGCCAGAATACATTACAAAAATGTTTGCGTAGTCACAGAATCATAGAATTGTTTGGGTACAAATGGACCTTAAAGATCATCTCATTCCCCTGGTGTGCACAAGGACACCTTTGACTAGATCAAGCTGCTCAGAGCCTAATCCAGCCTGGCCTTGAACACTTCCAGGGATGGGGCATCCACAGCTTCTCTGGCCAATCTGTTCCAGTGCCTTACCATCCTCACAGTAAAGAATTTCTTCCAAATAACTAAACCCACCCTCTTTCAGTTTAAAACAGTTCCACCTCATCCGATCACTACACTCCCTGACAGAGTCGTCCCTCCCCACCTTTCCCACAGACTCCCTTTAAGTACTGGAAGGTTGCTACATCTGCACTTGTTTTTCATCAGGGTGAAAAATAGATGCAATGGATTAATGAGAGGAAGGGAAGTTCCTACATGTACCAATAAAATACTATGCTTGTTGAAAGTAAACTTTTGAGTGTTGTCTGATCACATTAAATATACAGATTATGTCATATAATACTGTGATACAAACCATTTACTCCAGTGTTTTGGATTACCTAAATTTAAGGTGTTTATTTTGAGCTATCACATTTCCAAAAGCTAAAAAAAGTGGAGCAGGGGAGAGAGGAGAATATCTCCATAGCAGCCCTAAAGGGGTGAGTGGGGAACAACACTGTTCATGTCTGTGCTTCCATGCCTGTGCCTGCCGTACAAGGTGGGAAGGACACAGACTGCCCTTCAGTAACCGCAGTGACTTTTGGCCTGCAAATGCTGTGCACCCCACTCCTCCCATCACCTCCCCATTCCCTTCTCCTTTCCTTCTCCCAAGTAGCAGGTCCTCACTCTTTTGCCCCAAGTCTGCACACCCCAATCTATTACTGCAAACCTCCTCCTTTCCTGCCTTTCTCACAAACACATGCTGCAGCCCCTCACTCCCCACACAAGCCCACCTCCTTTTTGCTAGGAGATCCTCCAACCTTGGAGTTCTCCATTTGTTGCATGTCTTACACCTCTGCCTCAGGTCCAGCTTCCCTGGGAGTCTTCAGTACTTGTCACACCAGTGTAGGCTCCTCCAGCTGTTGCCAGTCAGCTGCTGTTCCTGCTGTCCTTCTCTTTGCTATCCGTACTCCCATGGCTACCAGAACACACACAGTCCTCTCCTGATTTCAGCACCTTGCCTACAAAATCTGCTTGTTGCAGATAGAAAGAAATCCAGGTACAGGTTGCATTTACCAAAAATTCATTTGGATGGGACAATTAAGGAAAAAAAAAATATGTTCAGAGAAAAAGCCCACAGATGTATCATGGCCCTACTAATTTCTCAAAATTAGCATTGTACTAATACATTATTTATTTGAACATGGTGCTGAATAAATGCAGATTCTGTTATGCAACATATCACATCACAGAGAATACAATGTACTGTAGATTCATCACATCTGACATGGAATAACCTCCAGCAATAGGTCAAAATGGAAACACTTTTGATTCTTACTGACAGTTGGACCCAATTAGCCCATGGAAAACATCCAGTTTTGAAAGAATGGGTCCAGTTTGGAAGCCTGTAAAGCAATCACTTAGAATCTGTGTGGGGTACTTTGCCAGATCTATGTTTACCCAAGCCTTGTCAAACTGCCTCCAAACAGATGTTGTAAATAACTCTTGTCTAGAGTCATATAATTTTATTGCTGAAGTAAATGAACTGAGGAGACAATGCAGAGCAGAATAGAAAAGGTCAGTGTTACTCTCTCCACAGTGACAATAAAACACGGTAAAGTGGGAGCACCAAAGCAGAGGTGGGAGGGGGTAAATTGCAAGGAAAGAGGGATAGATACCACAGTACTGTCTTGGAGTAGCATGTGATTCATAAAGCAACAGGGCATGACAAGGAGAAAGGGAGATTCACCTGAGAAATTCCCACTGCTTGGTACTGCAGCATCTCTCATTTCAGGGATCTGAAAACTTTGACATTTCCATGCCACAACCTCAGTGCTGCCCTTGGTACTGCACAGGCTTTCTCTGCAAGCAGGAAGTCTGAAAAAAAGAGACCTCATGTCTGATCAGCTGCCATGGAAATACAGCCAAAAAGTATTATACACCAACTCTCAGTGTCTTTTTGAAAAAAGAATTGCATTTTTACCCTAATTTCATTGAAAAAGAACTGAGGCACAGATAGGTCAAGTGCCTTTCCTGAACTCAAAATACAAATAAATCAGTGGCTAAGTTTTCATTAAAACCCAGATAAAAAAACCTCAGAAGATCAACTGTGTATCCTTACTGCCCACAAATGACCTCTAAAAGTCTGTATTTCCTTAGAGTTCCCGTAAATTGGCCAAAGGGCAGCAGTGGCAGCAGATGCTATGCGGCAGAAACCGGTTACGTCTCTCTATTCCACTCTCCCATCACGCCTTTCCCATGACTAGCTGCCTAAATAGGAACTTTGTACCTTTTAAAGTCACATTTCAAAATAAATACCATCAATTTCTAAAATCCTATTTCTGTGTTGGACTCTCACACTACATAACTCAAGCATAATGCCTGCTGACACTTGAGCATTTCATACACACAGGAGTATCAAACCTAGTAAGTAGAGAAGAAAGAGCCACAGGAGTAACAGCATCAACTTCCAAGCAGATTGGTTGAATTTAACAAACCATAAAGCATTTCATTTTGGGGTCAGCAAGCTGCTAAGCCTAACATATGCAGATTCTATTAATTTCCATGCCTGGCTCTTGGAAAGACTGAAAGGAGAAGAGGAAGACATACAGGATACACAGGCAGAGCTGGCTGCACTGCTGATTAAGAGGACATAAGAAAGCTTACTCTGCAGTACCGAGCACTCAGATGCCATCTGTCTCTCCTCCTCAGAAGATCCAAGTTCTGCAGCGCTGGACAAAGAGATGGGAGGGCTCCGGGTAACCCGGCCAGCCCTGGCAATTTACTGCTGCTCCTGATCTAGAAATAAAAGGATTCACTCATCTCTCATTTGCATGCATGTCTGAGGCATGGAAAGGAGGGTTTTGCTTAGGATGATTTCCACAGAACTGATCGAATCTAGCGATAGGAGAGGAGCATTGCTTTGCTGGATATTGAGAAGCAATAACTGGTGTTACATTGCAACTCATCTGTGGCATGCTCAGCAGAGCTAAGTGTGCCATCATCTACCCTCAAAGATGTATCACCTGGTGAAGGCTGTCCCAGGTTTATACTGAATTAAGGACACTATAAACGTAAATCAGGCAAGGCTGGAAACTCAGGAATGCTTTTTCCAATTAAGAACACAAGAAGCAATTAATTAGGCAAAATGCAGTTGGAATTTGGCCAGTAAAATCAAACCCTGTTTTTATAAGAAGCAGTACAGGATCCTTAAGAGCACAAATCTAATCTAAAAAAAGAAGAGAAGATGGAATAACTGCTCTTTTTTTCTTGTCATAGTATGGCTCTTTCATTTTCCTGATTTTTGCTTATAAATTACCTAATTATATTCTCTATTCATATGATACAGTTCTATGATACAGTTGCTTGGAAGTCTAATCCTACAACTGTCATTGCAAGTGAACTGAAATATGATTTGAAGGGCTATACATTGAGAATAATTCCTTGATCAGTAAATTAAGCCTAATTTAGTGAACGGAGTACAGCTCTCATAATAAACACATGTATTCTAATACAAACGTGAAAACTTCAAATATGAATCTGGGGACTGTTTAATTTTTATGTCTGAATCAGCCACTTCTTGCTACTCTCATGATTACAAAATCCAGAGAGAAGAAAGGTGTCATTTTTGACACAGATGTAAATTTGTGTTATATTGAACATTTTTTATTTGTTTGCAAGAAAAATTTGGCTGCATAGAGTGTAGGTGAATTTCTAAACAAAATGAAGAACAAAGCATAGTCATAATAAGCAGTGTTCCCTGAAGCTTATAGGGCCACAGCTTGTTAAAAAAAACCCAAACCTGTGATAACAAAGCACCTTGAAGGTGGATAAATGTTTGTTGGTAATATGAAAGGTGTGAAAGCTGAACAAAGAAACCTGACAGGGTAAGATGATTTTAACTTTCAACTGTACATATAAATATATGTGTGTGTGTGAATGTTACCGAGAATGAAAAGAAAATATTTCTTTGGATGGGTTTACAAAGAGAAGAGCTAGAAGAAGCAATTTTCATTTTTCTTTTGTAATCTAGATAGTGTAAAATTATTCTGTCTTCACAACCTCAAGGCAAAGAAGACAGTCTGCTTCTCTAGCTAAAAAAACAATCTGTCAGATTTTTTTAAAGGAAGTCACAACTGATTTTTCATAAAATAAAAAGCAAGGGGATTAGAGCTTTGTGGTGACAATGAAATCTGCTCAAAACTCTTACAGTGAAACCCAGAGCTCCAGTGAGGTTGTGCTTGAGGCATTGATCCTGCAATAAATGCAGTTTAGATTCTGTAGATTCGGGGCTTGAACTGTCAAACATATAGACCTTCTTACTCATCCCGATTTAATTTTTTTCATAAACTCCTATATTTGAATGAGCTAAAGGTTATCAAAATGAAAACAACCCGCAGCACACAGACCCCAAACCTACAGCATCAACACTATCCTTGTAGAAAAGTGGTTGCAAAGCAGATGGAAAAATATTTTTCTGAAAATACAGTTTTAAACAAACTGTGTCATGTAGTGTGTCCAATTTACTATTCTGCCATATTACACACTACTGTGTCCAACTGGCATTCTTTTTGTATACCACCTATTTGCTGTAACAGCTGGTTTCTAACCCCGGGGGGATGCTCAGTCAGTTTCCTTTTAAAGATTTGAATATTATCAGAGTCTCCCTGAAGTTTTCAAAAGCCCCAATATTAAGTTATTGGACTACTCTGTAAGAAAATCAATGTTCTTCTCTGGGTCTAAGGCCTACTCAGGTGCTTGTGAAAAGAATGTGATGAACTTCTAAACACTAAGCTCAGGTACCTGGGGTAGAGTCAAACAAACTGAGTCAAGGATCCAGCTTTTCTGCTTAAAACCATTATGTAAAGGCTGGATCATAGTCGTATTTTGTGCTAACAAGCTCAATTTTTGCAATTAGGGTGCAAGAAAATCTTCCAGTACTGCTCACATTTGGTCATTTGTCAAAACAAACCAGAATCTGTTTCCAAATTAGTGAGTACTTAAGATCAGGAATTATATGTCTGTGTTTGTTTCTTTAGTAGTTAGCATGCTGTGGAAGGTGTACAAACAATCAGTATCAAACGTCCTGAACACAGGCAGTTCTCCGTGCCAAGTTATTCCAAGCCCAGGGTAGCATTTAATTTACCAGTGTACAGAAATTGCTGTTGTGTTAGGTGCTGGCTAGCACAGCAAGATAGCACACCTCTGGTGCAGATAAAAGAGATTCACAGCTCTCCCCAAGAGTTACAGAGAGATTTTTAAAGGAACAAGAGGAACAGCAGCCTACAACCACTTGAAGGTCACTTACAAAGATAATGGAGCCAAACTCTTCTTGGTAGTTATGGACAATGTTTCAAGAGGCAGCTGCCAAGTCAGTTTGGGTTACACATTAGGGAAAATACAGAGACATGGTGGAACCTTTGTCCTTGGAGGTGTCAAGTCTTTGACCAGGCGAGGCCATGGCTGGCATTAATTCTGCTTTGAGGGGATTTCCAGAGGTGCCTTCAACTGGCATTTCTGTAACACAATGAAGCCACATATAAATTTCCTGTAGGCTCACTTACATAATCTTGTACTTTTGGAAACCCCGAGTTTACAGGACTTTAACCTTCACATTTTGTGTATGAGACTGGAGATGGGAGAAGTAGCAACTGATAGGAAAGAATGAATACTCTTTGTGCTTACCTTGACTGGTGTTTTCCAAGCCCAAGGGAAAATTTAAGTAGCTATTTTGTTACATTCATGTAATCCCCAAAGAGACAACATTCAGCACCTTAAGCAGAATTGTATTTGGATTTTGTGCATGCATACAGAAACCTCAAAAATCAAGATAACTGAAATCTAAGGGACAGAACCTGACTACATAGAACAGACTGGCGTTTCACTCTTAAAATAAAAAATGTGTTTTCCAGATAGATGCATTGCATAGATAATTCTTATTACACTCAGTTAGTTTCAACACCATCTATCACTGTGCGAGTGGCGTAGGTACTGGAGAAATAGATTTGTTTTATCGTTTGTAAAAGGCATTCGCCTTTTGCTTATTCAAATGGAAATGTCAAAATCAGCTTTGCTACTACCTATATTCTATTTAGAGATAGATACACTTCTATCAAAGAGAAGTTTCCACCCCCTCATCAAGAAGAGTGTGATAATTCTCAAAGCCCAAGCACGCAACCTGTCTTCAGCTTGAAGTCATGCCTTTGAAAACAAGCATCCATTTTCAGTTACTTGCGGAAGATTTGGGGAGGGGAAAGGAGGAAGATGGGAGGCTGACTTATTTTTCTTGCAGTCAAGCGGAAGAAGTCTCACTCCACGTTACTGTAATAGAAACACAGGCAAGGAACGAGCCATGTAGAAATCTGCGGAGTTGCCTGGAGGACAGAGCTGAGTTTACAGCAGGCTGCTCACCTCTGAGCACAACAGATTGCAGCAACACCAAAAAGCAAATATCCATGCCAGACTAAGCAGAATACCACACCTATTTACAAAGAAAAACATGTCAAGAGCAATTTTCTTTACAAAACTCCTTATTACTCATGGTGGTTTAAAGGCCTCCTACACAACTTAAGGAGACAAAAAAGAAAGAGAATATGTTAGAACTAGGAATTCACCTATCACACTACATAACATTCCACTGGAACTGAAGAGGTACTCAAGTCATTTCATAAAACAAAAGTAGCATTACTTCTGTTTTCTTGTCTAGGAAAGGACATGCTATTTGCAGAATCACAGAATGTGCTGGGTTGGAAGGCACCCACAAGGATCATTGATTCCAGCTCTTAACCATGCACAGCACCATCCCCAGGAGTCACACCATGTGATTCAGTCTGGGAAGAACCTTTTCCTAGTATCCAACCAAAACTTTCCCTGACACAGCTTCAGGCCATTCCCTCATGTCCTGTCACTGGTCATCAGAGAGAAGAGATCAGTGTCTGCCCCTCCTCTTCCCCTCACGAGGAAGCTGTAACTGCAATGAGGTCTCCCCTCAGTCTCCTCCAGGCTGAACAGACCGAGTGACCTCAGATTGTGGTGACCAAAACTGCACACAGTATTCAAGAAAAATAGTAAAAGAGGGGAAAAGCAGCTTGACAAGGTGTCCTATCACATACTTCAGATCAGATTCCTCATTTATAATTTATCATTTCATGAGGCCATTCAGTTTGAAATTTCCTTTCTTCCCTTTTCTATCACCGAAATGTGGTAACAAAGACAGAAATAATGAATCAGAGAGAACCTTTTGCCTCTAGAAATACCATTCCCCTGAAAGTAGAAATCATATTATTAATTTATACAGTTAAGTAGAATTAATTAATTAGGAAGGCAAATCACAGAAATATATTTTAGCTTCGATTTTTATGCATACACATTTCTGTAAGTATTACATATTTCATAAACTATGTGCCCACCTGAAGCACGAGGTGGTACCCGCCAGACCTGTGTTCTGTAACATCAGTGAGTGATGCCCTGCAGCCTTGTGGTGCTCCACAGAAGTGCTGCCTGCCTTTGTTCTCTCAAAAGGAGATGAGACTACTTTCTCTCTGCAGATGAACTAGAAGCAGCTCAAGCTTCCTTAAGTGTGTCTGCCATGTTCATCCAAATAACCTGAGGCATACCAGCAGACAGACTAGGCTGCATTTTCGTAGCATTTTTCAGCCAGTCTAGATGCAGACGGCAGCTGAAATGTGTGATCTCACACTCCCCTGGCACCGTAGGAGATGTTGCTGCTCCCAGCTTTGCACTGGCAGTGCATTAATGTGTGAGGGAGAGCAAAAAGTGATCTGGCTGGAAACTATGGGAGTTTTTCTGGAGTTTCAGACAGAGCAGCCCCCTGATCTCATTTGCATGAGAATACATGAATGTGAGTGGGAATGCCAGGAGGCCTGGGGAAAGCACCTCATGGAGCAGAGGGGTGGGTAGCAACCATCTCTTTCAGCAGAAACTATTACTTAAATTATCTCAAAATAATACTTAAATTATCTCAAAATAATCATGCAATCACTGTCATGCTTACTCTTTTGTGATATCTCCTCTGTGGGGTTTGGAGCACCAGCGCAGGAGTGTCCTTCCTGGCTAGGCACCTTCCAGGGACAGACAGCAAAAACCAGCCAAGTCCTTTACTTTCCTCCGGGGTCTTAATCTGTGGTATGCAAAGCTCATGCCTCAATCTCGAACTGTAAGTGCTTCTATTGTCTTTAAATATTCAGTATGGGCCAGCCAGAGACAGCACTTTTAAACACAGCTGCTAGCAGGTGGGTTAGACATCTAGTGGAAGAAAACATCCTTGTTTTATTTTATGAGACATTTCCCAGCTTTCTGGCAGGACTTCGGCTCTTAAAGACCACATATATGGTACAGACCCTGGATAAAAGAGCTGGGAATGTGAGTCCCTACAAAATGTTACATTGGACAGAAACATGGTGGGACAGCAATACGTGGCAACAACCAGAGGGGCAGAGGAGAGATGGAAGGCTAATTTTATAACTCTATAACCTTGTTTCTGCAGGTCCTGAAATCCTGTGTGGTTGTGAGATTTCAGTACTCATGTCCCATGATGAAATGTGGTAAATCTTTATCAATGAGATGATGGCTTTATAAGGGATAAAAATCTAAGGCTGCATTAGAAAAATATGTTTTCTGTTCTAATGTCAATTTCCAGTTTGCATACAATAGAACTGTAGAATATGCAATTCAATAGGAATACTTGACAATACAGGAAAAGGCAGAATATTCTACCTGTTGTCTGTGGGACAAACTGCCCATGGATTTGTGTGGCATATGTATGTACAGTTAGAAGAGAATTTGTACACATACATATCTAAATAGAAAGATAAACAATTATGTAAGATCAGTACCCCTGTTTGATACAGCACTTTAAGTGGTCCTGTTCTGTTATGTCCTTATCTTTTTGGAAGAGTTAAATAACACTTCATTTTTTGCTTTTTGTAAAGGCCATGTAGCACTGTGGGGGAAAAAAGAATGGATTTAAAGTACACCTTAAAAATAGTGAGCGTTATCATTTTATCACCATTATTCTTACTAGAAGGTTATTGAAGAACTTCATTTCTCTTAATATAAGGCTTAGTCTTCTAATTTTCAGCCTAAATCAATATACTTTCTAAACCAGACCCAAAAATAAACCTCCAAAGTTGGTTATGTAGCTGAATTCTCTTTGTTGCAAATTAAACTAATTTCATTTTGCCATTTTCCTTAGCAGAGTGACAACAGTTTTATTGATCCATTCTCTGTAACCTTTATAGCCCTTTTTGTATTAGAAGTATACACAGAGTGTATACATCTCTGTATATAGAGTGTATACATCTCACTTGAATTTTCTTGGGTAGGACTAAAACCAGCCAGTTGTTTGAACCTCTATTCATAGGTCCTGTTTTCTGAACCTCTGTTTTCTGCTGTTCTCTCAGCCTCCTCAGAATGTGGTGACCTAAGCTGGTACACACCTAAGCCAGCACACACCTCCAGCCTCCAGTGGGCTCTACGGGAGGAGTGGAGCACGGTAATTACCTCCATGTGTTTTACGCAACTTTTACATACCATTTCCTGGCTTTGGCATCATATTGCTGGCTCGTATTTTACCCATAACTCTCTAACCCTTTTTTTATGCCATGCTGTTTCTCTGCCAGGTATTTCCCAATTAGTATTTCTATGTTTCATTTCTCTGCCCTTCCATAGCTCTTTGTGCTCACCTCTTCCATAGTATTTCTGCTGGAGGTGACATCCATAATGCCTATCATCAGTCAGCCTGACTCCTTTATTACAGAGGAAATACGTGGTAGCTCTTCTAGGAAACACTGCTTACAGGTATGCTGATGATTACTTACATCTGCTCGGGGGAAAAGAGAGAGGCATATGGTGGAAAAACATTGATCAACAATTATACAATTAAACAGTAGTGTGGGTGCAGCAGGCCCTCAAAGCTCTGTTGTGCTTGTAGATCACTGTCTAGAAGTGAGTGTACAGGTCTCCTGGAGAACATCACAGAAAGAAGGCAAACTGCACAGTGGATTTATGACAAGAACAAACGTATGCATTTGTGCAGCACCCCATGAAACCGATGGATTGTGGCAGAACAGCAGGGCTGTAGGAGTCATTTGCTAGTGAAAAATGTGCAGAGCTGTTTTAAACCTTTCAAAGTACAGAAGGGAACAAAAATTCAAGCTCAGAAATGACAGTTACCATATACCAGGGCTTTTTTGTATATTCTTCCTAAAAACAATACTGGGCAGAGGTGGGGGGTTGAGGTCGGGAGAACATCTCATTTCAGCACAGATTGCCCTTATTTGCATTTACACAAGTGTGTGAAAAACTTTTCCCTGTCCTTTGGACTGGGGTCACCCACAGAGCAATTCTGATACTTCAGAAACCATTTGTTTTCTCTGTAGGTTCTACTGCTCACCCCGGGAGGCTGCTAAGCTCAAATCATCATCATAGTTCCCCTTCCATCTTCACCACCCTGCCATACATGGCAAGTGGAATACACTGTAGACAGTCCAGTTCACACATTGCCAAGCGCACTTCATGAAAATTTTGAAAGCTCATCCCTGCCTGGTATCAGAGCTCCTTCTCAGGAGGTGACACTGCATAAAAGATTGTGCTAATTGCGACAACCCCGCCTTCATCAGCAATTCTTTTAAAGGTGACAACATGGAGGAACGGCAGGGTATTTTCCCAAGGAAACCTGAGGTACCCCTTTCTGTAGCCAAAACAGTTCTGCACCTGCTTAGCTTGATGCACATCATCACCCTACCTGACATTTTTCAGCCACTGTAAAGTGTGTCCGCATGTTATCTCAGTTTACTTGTACAAATGATCTGAAAATTTAATTTAGAAGAAATATCTAGGAAAGTAAAATAAGGGCCATTAGAATAACAGCTCTTGTGCATTACTACTATGGGTTTGAGAAATGAAGAGTAAATTATTTGGTAGGGTAATGTAAAACTAAAATGGAAAGTGATAAACAAAAATTTTGTGTCTCAACTATAGACACTGTATTAGTGCATCTATCAACAATTATTCAGCACAAATGACAGAACAATTGAAATTGTCCCTGCTTATGCATAACTATTATGTTGTGGAGTTTGTACCCTTGAAACACTGGAACATATACTGGATACTCAGTGACATGAGTATATGCACTCATATACATACATATAGATGTACATACTTCAGTAGGTACACACTTACAATATATAAAGACACACACAATGTTGCACTTGCAATTTTTTTTGCATTTGTAAAGTGTGGGTAAAACCAGCAGCTTAAAATCTCATACCAATCAAATACATTTTTCACTTTAAAATTCCTATGAAATTGCTTTATTCAAAACTATTTCATTATTCTTCTTCTGTAAAGTTCTCTTCACTTTTCCTCTGATTCTTGAAGTTAGTATTCAGGTTGAAATATGATGCATTAGGAATGAAATACCAAGCATGGATCTCGCTGAGAGCCTGCATGAACTCTGGACAAGTAAGATCACGTTCCCTGACTATTCATGTCCTTGGTGGCTGTGTGTGCCTCGGTACTGAATAGCATTCATAAGTACTTGATTTGCTTCTCTCTTTACAGCCCATGACAGGTTGAAGACACTTGGTCATTGAAATGTCCCTTTAACTCCTCACTTCTTGTCAGAGGACCACTGACTAGCACCTTAGAGAAAATATTTATCCTCAAAACTTTGCTTTTCGTGGTACCAACTCTCAACCCATTCCTCAAGACTTGGCAAAAAACCACATCCCAGGCCAGAGACTCTCAGATATACTTAGGCTTTATGTACAATGACAAAATCCATATTCTCATGGTGATTTCTGCTGCTAAGAGCAAGTGCTGGGGAAGCTGAGTTTTGCTTGTTGATTGTCAGTATGAAATTAACTTAAAGCTAGTAGTTCCAAAGGTAGCAGATTATGAAACTGAGCATCTCCAGACGGCCACTATCTCTGAACAAAGCAGTAAACAAAATTCTTGCTGACATCCATTAGACTACCATGGTCACAGTGTAGCAGTGTAGTTGTTTGATGGTTTTAATCATGTCGTTTAATGGTAACAAACTGCCCTGGTGGCAGTCCAAGCTGGCCTTCAGGATGCCTTGGGAAATGCATGGCCTGAATGCTTCCCATGTACAGGTGTGAGTGTGGGTGTGGAAGATAATCAGTATGCCTTGCTCCTGTCAAAGTCATCCCAGTGTCTCTCTTAAAGCAGATAATCTTTAAAGGGGAAAATTCATGTTGATTATAGCTGAATGTAAACAGCCGTTGAGTTATTGGAAACAAAGTTACTGGGGACAAGCAAAACCCAATAAAATCCTTTTGCAAACTACAGAGTTACTAAGGTACATTCATGTATGTCATTATGGATCTCCAAGACTTGAGAAACTGAAGGAAAAACACAAAATCTTCTACCCTGAATGTTATCATTAAGAATTAACTTTCTTCATTTTGTCTGGGTGATCTTACTTTGTATCTCCAAGAAATGCTGCTAGGTATCTTTGCACATTCTCCATCCATTTGTTCAGCACTGAGCATTTTGCTTCCCCAGGTTTTGCCATATTCCTTAATAATCACATTTCTTCTTCTTGATTGTTTGCTCATCCTACAAGCAACAGGTTATACGAAGGGGTTTTTTTCCTGTGTGGCTCCAACTCAACAGATGCTGAGCTCAAACTGAATCTGCTGAATTACTCTTTGGATTGCCTTGTCAAGCATTATTTAAATGAGGCTGGATAAAATGATTTTGGGTAGGACTCACTTTCAACATGTGTCATATTCCACAATGAAAACTCCTTTTGTAGAGGCCCAATATACAGGGAATATTGAATCAATTGCAGTAGCTATTAGGTCAGATGACTTTCTTTGACTTTGGTCCTAGATCCTGTTTTATGCTTTCCATAAAGTCAGTGCTCCTCAGTGCCCTTTCCATATAACAAGAGGGACAAAGCCAGCATCACTCTTACAGCTTAAGACAGGCCATGATACTTTTGGTTGACAGACTTCCTACAGATGTAGTAAATATAGACTCTTACAGCCTCTGATCCAGCCCTCAGACAAGGACCTAACCTCAATCTCATGATGTAGTACTCTGTCCACAACCCAAATCACTGTGACCGATTGTGACCGATCTCTGCCTTATGACTTTGGACAAGGACTGCTCTCTGCAAAACAGAAAATCATAAACCAAATAATCAACTGGAATTACATTAATTACTTGTAGGCAAAACAACTTGCTAACTATATTGATAAGACAATCTTTCAGAAAGTGGCCTTATCTGGTTCTGACTACAGCCTGGCTGTTTTATCCCAGAGTCCAAAACAAATGACATGAATGTTTCATTGTATAATCCACTGCCTGGGACATGTATTTTATCAGATTTCAAAGTTCAGGGGCATCTTCTGTCTTATCTAGAAGAGTGTCAATATGAAAAACTGGCAAGGCCAAAATCTGACCCAGGCCACTGACCTCTGAAAGAACTGTACTTTGAACTTCGCTGTTCATCACTGCCAGCTCAGAGGAGCAGCAATGCAAGACCAACTGATGCACCAAGGGTTCCTCTTTTGCACCACATGAAGACAGCAGCTTGTGCAGATACAGGCCAGCATGGGAGCATGAAAGGGAATTATTTACCTAAAAGCTGCTGTGGTTCTTCTTGATGTCATCAACGTAGAGTTCATGGTTAACCCTCTGTGCCCATTTTCTTGTTCCCTCTACCAGCGTCAGACCTGAATTATGAGGGAACAAGGACCAGCTGGATCCTGCTCTTTTCACCTCTGCTTAAAAGCGTGAAGACGTATAGCACACAGAGTCAGCAGTACCAGGTCCTCTGTCTCAAACAGGACATGCTTGTACATCTGTAGGGTCATCCTGGACCCTGATGCCTGCTAGATCACTGCTTTCTTTTTCTAGGGGAAGAGTAAAATTGCACAGCTGAGTACAGGAGCCACTCTGCAAAAGCAAAATAAATTGGGAAAGGAAGAAAACATTGTTTAAAGGGTAAAGGATGGGGACACAGGATTTTTGTAGTTTGATGGATGACTTGTTTTATTTGGCTCTGCATACTGCTGATATTCTCTCCTTCTAAAATTTATATGGAAAATTCTTGTCAGTAACTTTTTGACATTATCAACACCAGTAATAAAGTTTATAAAATCCTAATCTTTCAATCGATCTTTCTCAGTCCCCATTATTTCTGCTACCAAGAGGACAAAGAGCAAGCTTATGAGTACACCTCTCGCAATTTTCTTTCTTTTTGGAGCTTGTGAACTTTACCTCTGTTTTTTTCTCTGAGTTGGCATGAGGGTGAGTCATATGATCCCTGTTTCTGTTTTCGTTTTCCAGCTGTTCCAGGTTTGCTGGAAATGATTCACATGAAAGACCATAAAGATGTACTTGTGGCTTGCTAAGAGGAAATTTGCAAATAATCTCTGTTTCAATTTGCTCTTTTTAAAGGGAATTAATTAATCCTCCTGCCTCATGAATACATTGGGAAAGGGACAGACCACTTTCTCTGTGTGGGTAGATCACCTAACTATGTCAAATCTTCCCGAAGTCGTTAGATATCCATATAATCCTTGTCATCATTTGTACCACAATGAATGCAGAGAAGTGAATCAGTGATTTTTGAGGCTGTCATAGGAGAAACTGGGACTCAATTGATGTGTAAATTCTCAACACTAGTCCTACAGTAATTGAAATAGTTAGGAAGTATCACACTCTTTTAGTTGTCTCTGAATGTGCTGGACTGGAGTTTTCAGCTGGCATTAATTTTTTCTTTATATTGGGTGCCATGGTTGGTTAGACAGCAAACAATATCTTTTTCTTTGTTAATGAGCTTGCCAGCATGAGAAAAGGCCTCATTTTTTAAAACTAAGATTTGTCTATTTGTCTCTAAAATGTGTTTTTCAGTTCTGGAGGACAGAACCATAATTTGAAAATCCTTTTATACTTTGTCATCTTGAGACCTGCTGTCATATCTTATAATTTTGGACATCCCACAGTGAAGAAACTACACAACTTTTAAACAAAAAAATCAGTGTTCTGGACAGCATCAGAGCCACACTGACAAAAGAGACCAACTCGAGGCAAAGCTGACATCTAAGGATGAAAATACTTCTGGTATGATCTGGATGATGAGATAGGAGAAAATGTCTTTTTTTTTTTCCATGATAAGGTAAAGCTGGCACTCCAACAGAGAAATAATGTACTGTATTTTTCAGGAAGAAGATCGTGTGATAGGGATACCACTTTATTACTGCTACATGCCCTTGTGTTTCATTTTTGCTTTCTACTGCATGTCAGGGTCTGGTCTTTGGTGGACGAAAAGTAACTTGCTAGACCATGGTTCCCTCTTCCTGCTCCCTCCTTTCTCCCCAGCTCTGGGATTTATGACAGCTGCTTTTCAAAATTTGCTCTGTTTTTGCAGTTATATATAGATCGCTTACTGGAAGTCTTTAATAGTAGGGGCCACAAGAAATGAGCTTTTGAAAAATATTCACTTTATATTTGTTCTTAAACATAGAAGAACAGTGTTCTTTGGTTAAGAACTTTTGTTTCAGTTGCAAATTAAATACTTTGAATTAGAATATTGAATTAAGACTGTCCAGCCTCTTGCTTCTCCCCTCTTCCATTCATACCATGCCTGTGGGAAATAATCGCCCTGTGTTCAAAATGGTACTATCTTTGGCCACAATGACAAATTATTTTACTTATAGGAGCATACCTCATCTGGAACATGTCCAGAGAGGTGATTGAGTGAGCAGCTATTCAATAGACTGCTTTATTCTTGCTTAGCATAAAGCTCCAAGGTCTCAACATCACCAGCCAAGCCCTAGTAAAAGGACCACTATAAATCTTTCCAGGGATCATTCCTGGCAATTATCCCTACAGTATCTTGATGAATCATCAGCATGTTCTGGCCTAATTTAAGATTTTATAGGTCTGATGTTTTGTGACTAGTTAACATTACACAGTCCCATTGACTGCAAATGTAATGCTGTAGCACTTCCACATGCCAGTTTCCTTGAACAAGGCACTCAGAAAAATCACGAGTACAAACATGCAACTGTCTATGAAAAAGCTGACTTAAATGTGTTACCCCACAGGAATCTGTTGTATAAGCAAAACTGAGTTATTTGGTATCATATTTATCTTTTACAGATAATTAAAAAGATTAATAAAATTGAGGTCAAAGCCTCCATCCATCCATCCATCCATCCATCCATCCATCCATCCATCCATCCATCCATCCATCCATCCATCCATCCACCCACCCACCCAACTCTCTGCCTTAACAACATATGAACCTGCTGGGCAGTTTCAACCCAGTTTCACAGAAGGTCAGTGATGTCAAAGACAATTAACACTCTTCAGATTTGGCACACTTGGGCAGAGCTGGGGACCTAGAATGGGCTCAAACACAACATGAAGACATTTGCTTAGGCAAACAGGGAAGTTACAGATGTAGGGGAAGGAGTTTAAGGAATGAATGGCTGGAAACCATGGGAAAACAGTTTTTATTGGTTCTGTGGTTCATGAAAATATTTTTCTATGGACTTCCATATCTTCCAAATTTTTTAGGCAGGGCCCCTGTTTTTTATTATTCTCCTTGACTATACAACCCTAATTAACTCCCAGACAAAGCTTAGACAAAAAAGGAAGAGGTGATATCTTTAAAGACTGTACAAGAACATATATACATCAGCAAGAAAGGTGTGGATAGCAAATTATACCTGCACAAGACTGCCTTAATTCTGCCATTTCTTCCCTTATATGTGTTTGATGCTCGAACCTCAGAAACCCTGCTTTTAACAAGGTGTTTTGTAAATCTAAGCTCTACGCATACACAGATGGGAGCTGCAGGACTATGAAAGTTCTGCAAAGCATTTCTGACTGCAGCATCGTTCCTGCAACTGAGAGTTTGAAATACAGAGTTCTTGACATTGTCTTATTAGTGAATTGCTAAATCTGGCATATTTTAAATTCACAGTTCAACCATATTATTTGAAAGTAGGAAACAATTACTGCATCCACTTTTAGAAAAGCCTAAATGATAGCAAGATGTGCAAAGTATGACAGCTATTTTCATGTTGATGCAGCTGGGTCCTGAGTTTGAGAACTTATTTATTTTATGGATTTCAAATAGCACTATTAATGCCTTACATCTTGAAAGAACTTAACAGACAGGGGTTCATTCATCTCAACAGACTGGCTTACAGATACCAAAAGGGTAAAAAAGTTATTTGTGCAGTTTTTTCCCCGTATTCCTTGTTCTTACAGGAAAAATACAATAGTTTTAAATATATAATTTCTTAATTCAGGAACTGGGTGATAATTGACTGAAGATAAAAAATCACATAAGATACCTCTAGTTAATCAGTATTAAAATATATAAGCCCAGTGAGAATGACAGGTCTGTAAGCAGAAGGAAAACCTCTAAGCTGCACATGCAAAATACACTTGTCTGAAAGCAACTGCTAACTGCACAAACTTGTGTTTGTCTTTCTCTTCATGGATGTGTATGCACACCTCGTCATCTACAGCCATTAATTAGGAAAAAAGTCATCCTGAGGAAAGACGATTTCTAAGGTCCTAGATCAATGTTCAAGACAAACACAGACAGTCCCAGGCTCTCTCAGGCTGCGATGCTCTGGGCTCCCAGGGTCCAGGTCACTATGACGAATTTGACATATGCTAATGCAGGCCTGGAAGCCTAAGGTAGAAATTTGCATCTGTGCATGACTAGGGCAGGAATTAAAAAAATACCAGGAGGATGACAGAGAAAAGAAGAAATAAAATGCTGGTGCAGGAAGCATCCAACTGGAACAGGTAGAACATCTAGGATATATTGGAGGTGCTTTATTGACTATATGGCTTAATTTACTAAAAATCCTTTTGAGTCCTGACTTGTGGCTGAGGGGTTTGAGTCAATCTGCTGACCGAAGGAATGAAAAACAACACCATGCAGTGGCAACAAAATCAGGTGTGTCTCAGAGATTTTGTCTCTCCCATGATGCTTGCACCCTGGGATCTAGCTAGGAGAGGCTGGTTTGAAAAGCATGGTAAGCACAGGACTTTGTGCCTAAAGTTTCCCAGCAAATCTGATCTTGTCCCCTGCAACCAGGAGCCCCATTCAGAAGTTATTTCCCTCTCCTGCAAAATAAGGTTTTGCTGCTCTGTTTTTCCACTAGCAGAAACCAGCATAATGGTTTATAACCACAGGAAATGAAGACAATGTTTCCTGATTTGCTTAAGGAGAGGAAAACACAGAAGGATTAACTGACAAAGAAAATGAGAAGTTGTGAATGGAAGTGGCATATCAAGGCACACACTTGATGGTTTTAACCCTCTGTGAAATTCCAGATGGGGATTTGAAAGCAAGAGAGCAGGCAGCCAGGTCAGTAGTTCACCATTTCTAATGAGGTGGGGTCATGGAACTGTACAGAAACTGACTGCTCCTCCACGGAATCTAACAGCCAAGCAAAATCCACAGGAGTTCCTTATAGTTCATAAATGCAGCTAGGCTACAAACCCATGATTTAAAGGCCTTTGGAATCACTGATTATAAAGGCATCTCGTGTGATAAAACTGCCACACAATTTAATTATCTTCTGCAGTATCAATTTAGTGTGATCCCTCGGGACATGTCACTGAACTCTATCTTCACACTGAGCAAATGGATCTGTTACATCCTCTTCAGCCCTTTGGACACAGAGGAGAGGCACGTTCAGCAGTCACATGCCCCACTGAAATACCAAACACCAGCAGTCAGCTTTGGCAGCTTGTCCTTGATGCTGGGTTTTTTTTTTTTTGCATCTGTGCCAACTGTGAGCCCTGTGTCCCATCAAAGAGCAGAAACCAAGAGACAGAGAGCAGAGAGAAACTTGCAGCAGGACACTTGCACTGCCTGCTCTTTGCCTTCTTCATTGATGCACCTTCCTGTCCCTGCCTGGAAAATAGTTTCCAAAGGGAGAACACTTCTACCTCATTGCCTTGTATAACCCACTGGCAGTTATGGAAAGAAGCAAGGAAAACATTCAAAGATACTTTCACTTTAACAAGGCTTCGTTCCCACACATTTCACAGGGACCAGGCTCCTTTTGTTTGATCCCACAGTGCAGCTGCATAGCTGGGACGCAACAGCCTCCTTAAATTTTGTGATGACAGGAGCTCACAAAATCTTGTGTACGCCCGTAAGAATAGCACGTGGTAGCATTGAAGATTAAAGCAATACTGAACAAAAAAATCCAAACCCCACTCTGCCCCTTAGCTTGCAACAGATCAAGGAAAACCCATAAGGTGAACACACACGACAGCAGAATGCCAGGGATTATGAATCCAGAAGAATGAACAAGAAACCTCAACAGTTTTCTGTGGTGGAGATGTTTATGAAGAAACCCTACCTCTGAGCAGGCCAAACTTCACAACAGCTTGGCTCCAGAGCTGGTGCTGTGGCTCAGACTTATCTCTGCTTATTGCAGGGTGTTGTTCTGAGGGCAGAATTCTGCTTTTCTGAGGTCCTTGCCATACTCAAGGTTATCCTTTAATCTTGCAGCGCAGTTTAATTCTGCCTGGCTGGAGGGCAGTGCCCCAGCAGCACAGCAGGTGCCCTGCATGTAAGCTTGCTTCAGATATAAAGGTTGCACAGACTCCTGCTGGGTTTTTAAGAAAACCTGATCCTCCTTAGAAGGGGAGCAAAGCCAACACTCACTTGCTGGAAAAATCATTATTAACAACAAAGGCCAGCAGGAGCTCAACAAAAGAGTTTTCACTTTTCCAAAATTCAAATGCCAGGTCCCTGGAAACAACTGAACAATACTCAAGGAAGTGATGCTGAGCAAGCTACCCAGCAGCTCTGGGACTGGAGCAAGCAGATGGATACAAGGAGATGGGTGCATTAGATCTGCAAAGTCAGCACTGTCCTGCCCTCTTGCTTGATTGAATTCCTGTAAGGGAAGTTTTTCTCCTTGTACAGCTTAAAAGACAGTGTCCTTTCCACTAAATTATTGTTATTAGTATTAGTAATACTGTCTTTAA
Source organism: Edolisoma coerulescens (assembly GCA_013397115.1). Lineage (NCBI taxonomy): Eukaryota > Metazoa > Chordata > Aves > Passeriformes > Campephagidae > Edolisoma > Edolisoma coerulescens. Next base: position 394,086 of record VWZW01004265.1, on the reverse strand, counting down.
AGATTCTCTCACCCAAGCTCTGTCTCATATCTTACATAGCTTTCAGAAAATTATTTAGGTTTGCTGTGTTCCAATATGAAGCACAGCTTGTTCAAGTGCACAAAGAGCATGGCAAGGAGAAAAATCATTTATGTGAGGGAAGCAGTCAATTACTCCATTGATGTGTGCTGCTTTATAGGCTTTTCACTGCCAATCAGTGTCATGGCTTTTCAACTCTCTTTACAAACCAGTGCACATTATTTCACGCAGTTCAACTGATTTTAGCCTGGCAGCAGTCTGTAAATAAAGCTGTCCCCTGTCAAACAGTTAACTCCTTTCCCTTTGCACATCACCTCTGAATATTGCCGGAGAAAGCCACCATCAGTGGTTACTGGCCCAGACATGCACCAGAAGGCAATCTGACCATCTCCATTTCATGTCAAAATGCAGCTGGAGAAGAAGCTGGGAGCCATCTCAAAGCAGAGCAAGGTTCACACTATCCTCCTCTGGAGCCTTGAGGCAGGAGGCAAACTCTGATTACTTGCTGCAAAGTTGAGTTAGATTGAAATGTCAGGGCTGCAGAGGGATTGGGTGGTGTGGGTTTAGTGTGATGTGTGGTTCTGTTTTGGTTTTGTTTTGGGGTTGTTTTTTTTTACTTTTTAAAGTAGCTAAGCAAGAAGCGATCTGATGTGGAAACAGCAGCAGTCTCATCACACTGGCACTGATTTTATCTGCACTGCCCTTTGTTGCAATTTTTTCTTGCTAATGCTCCTGTTCAGCTAATAAAGACATAACCATTTAAGTTGTTGAAGACCCTTCCCACTTACAATCGGGACTCCTGAAGCTCTGAAATAGCTCCTGTTGCACCAGAGACCTCTGTTTATGCATCTTGACACAGGCTCTGGCAAAAGCTGTGCTAGAAACAGGAGATTGTTGTGTCTGTCAAGACACAGAAAAAGAAAAATAAAAGCAACATTGAACTGGAACCTCCTCAAGAGGATCTTGCTTCAGTGAAATGGTGCTGGAAACTCCTAAAAGCTTTGCAGTGTCTTACCCAGCTGGGAAATGCAGTCACTGCTCAAGAGACAACTTAGTTCATTCATGCTGTACTGCAACATTCATATTTTTCCAGCTCAGTGACTCTGATATGCAGACATGGGTAAAGACAGAGTTGAGAAGAAAGACATTTCAGCTTTTTCCTCCAGGCTTTTAGCTCTAAGACAACATTATTCAGTGACTAGGTTACTGCTCTCCAGACCCAGCTGTTATTTTTGAATCTGCCCTTTTCCAGGTTTCTGATATCAAACAGTTGCTAAAATTCAACATGCCTCAGTTTCCTCATCTATAAAATGGGGGTGAAAACTTTTAAATCTCAAGGGAAAATATTTTTGAAATGCTGGGTGTTTACCTATCAATGGCTCTGTGGAAAGACAAACTATGCCCATTTTACAGGCTATCATCTTCTATTTGGACCTGTCCTCTCTTCAAATTCAAAACAGAATGTTGTGACTGGGTAAATAGTTTTTATTGCATCCACCAGGAAACCTGCTATCAACACTTCTATTTAGCTGCTTGCATCCAAACTGTCAAAAGCTTTATCCTGCAGGTCTGCACATGGAGTTATCCAACAATTCAACAGATTTATTTTTTCCTCAAAGTAACTCCACATAGAAGCATGCCCCTAAGGTTCACATCTTTCACTGAAATCAATCTGCAATATAGGATCAGGGCCTAGTAAACTGCCTTAGAGGTGCTTCATAGATTGATTTGCTCAGCCAAACCATTATGTAATTTAATACAGAGAAATGTCCTGTCCCATCTCAATTCACACAGCTTCAGCGGGATGTCACAAGAAAATACTGTCTGCCTTGGAAGAAAAAGAGGAAAGATAATAGATTTTATTTCTTTGTAGTTAGAAACCAGTTTCTGCCTCTGACTCAAATTTTTCCCGAACTCTACAGAGAGAGTCAATTGAAGCACAGACTCACCTCTGCAGTGTGAGTAGAGATATCCCTAGAAAGGGAATGAGGAGCTGTTCCTATAATCCAAATACAATCCTGACCTGAAGGGAAGAAGTCAGAGGATATATATTTGCCTAACTCCATCAGCTGATTAACATAAATTTTTTTTCTCACTGTATTTTATGATTCATGATAGGTGATTTGAGAAAAAAATAAAATTGCACCAAGCATGGAAAAAATTAATCAAAATTTTTGTAGAACATAGGAATGCAGAAATGGCAGTTGTGCTGCTAAAAGACAAGTAACACCACTCAAATGTGCCTTGCAAAGGCAGATGAGCAAACAAACTCCATTTGACTACATAAGGTAGCAACACCTTTTTCCTGAAGGGTTTTTCCTTAAATTTTTGATGGTAAACAGTTCAAATTATTATGAGAACTGTCTTTGCTTTTCCCTATGATGAACAAAACTTTGTCCTTCTGCCCAGAACAAGACAAAACCAGTCCAACTGGGGATATCTATATATATATTTAGATCAATTTTATTCCAAAATTTAAAAAATGGATGAAATTTGAAAGCATCAAAAGAGAAACAATGTTTCCGTAGTTTGCAGCCTATTTAAGACATGCCTGCTGAGCTTTTGAACTACAGCACCAAGTTAAGTGCCACTGCATCTGCCTATTTGACCACTGGTTTAGGCAGAGGTAGGGTGGAGAAGGATTTTGTGAAGTGCAGCAGACATGGAAGAACTGAGAATCCTAGGATGAAATAATATCATATAAATTGTTATAGAATAATTTAAAAGTGTAATCAGCAGAGGCATTATCTGATGTGGTGAACAGGGGGAAGTTTTCTGTTCAATTATGAGCTAAAAATCAGTGCAGAGAAGTCATAAGAATGTCTTTAAGAAAGACAAAGGTAACACCCTGATCAAAAAAGATAAAGACAGTGTTTTGAAAACTGAGAGTTGGATGAATTGCTTGGGTGCATCATTTACCTGTGAACTGTCCCACAACATTGTTGAATAGTGTTGCTTCATAATATTTCTTAATTCTGGAAAACTTATGCAGAAATTAATATGCTTTACAGACAAATATTTGCAATTTAAAAATCCAAGAGATAACGTTTTCTAATCCAGTCTGCCTCTTTATGCCCATGATCTTTTTGCTGCTTTATCAGAAGCAAAAAGAAATTAGAGAGCCTGCCAAGGCTTAACTTGCTCAGCAGGCTGCAGGCATTAGCATCAGCCTTGTAAGAAAATGCTTGTGCTGGCCTTATCTGGGGAAGGTCAGCTCCCACAGGGACTGGGTGGCAGCAGCTCCAGCACTTATTAAATGCATAAGTTTTCAGTTCCTAGGACTGCTTCACAAAACAAATGAGTAAATCCAACTTATAACAAGCCAGCAAACACCATAAGCTGATACCTTCAAGGCTTCCTGGCCCTTGTGCTCAGGAGCACAAAGGTCAGTTGGCAAAGCAGGGGTTGGCAGACTGCATCAGAAAGTCTTCTTAATGTTTTCAGGAACGGTTTGAGTCTCTTTCATAACAAAACTTTAATTTCAAGTCTTTAAAAAAAGAAAAAAAAAGCAAACAAAAACCAAAACCATGACACACGCCCCAGCAGTAACAGGAAAGATGTTCCAAAAAAGGATACTGAAGGTATTGTAGCATGAGAGCAAGATGTCTGTGGCATAGCTCAGCTCTGCCATACCCTGTGGCATCCAGAACACGTCTGGTTTTATCTGTTATTTTTCCACAGCTTGTCTCTTGGCTTCCTCAGCCATCACAGCCCCATATTTACACAGCTGCCTCTGAAGCTGTAAGTCAGCACAGAGATTGTTGCACAAACAAATGGAACATGTGGATCTTGCCAAATATCACTTACCCCAGTTTTCCTCCTCCTTCTTAAGCAGTTTATGTTTTGGCACTAACAGACTCCCTGAAAATTAAAAAGAAAATGCTTTGTGCTGTGTGTCATGTATAATGCGTATCTGTTTTGGCAGAAAAAAAGTTTTGAATAGCTTTAGGATGGGAGAAAATACAAATAAGAGAAGTTTCAGTGTAAGGCAGCAAAATTCAGTGTCACACCAAGACCAGTGCTGAGGCTGCTGTGTGTTACACCCCACCTGAGCCACAGAGGCCCCCTCCACACGACCCTTTGGCATTGACCAGAGTAACACATCCTGCCAGGTCAGGCTTATTCAGTCAGAGTGTGCAGTCTGACCCACTGGGGCCAGGCTCAGCACTTGCTTTCTCCTTCCTCCAAAACAGGTTGTCCCAGACTAACCTTCAACATCTGGTTTTGTATTTTTTTTTTAATCACACCAGTTGTGATAAATGAATTTATGCTGTTGCTTGTCTCTGGAAAATAGGCACTACATGCTGAATAAATGCAGTGCAACAGGGAACATCACACTGAGTATGGGAGACAGATCAGATGAAGAGATATATATACTCTGAAATGAAGTTATCAAAGGTCTCCCAAGCTACAGATGTTGCTATAAATAGACTGGCATCCTGCATTACTAGAAACTTCAAAGAAGCCTGTTTCACAGCACTTCATTCCTTCTCCACTGCTCTAAGTGAAAATACAGACAGGGGAAGATAGGGCTGTACCAGGTGGAATAAGAAAAGGTGTGTTACTGAACACAAGAAATAGCCAGATATCCATTTAGCAGCATCAAACTGTAGACTCCACAGAGAAATTTAGGCTGTGAGAAACCAGCTGAGCGAGGTCAAATTGCACAGGGCCAGCTTCTCCAATGCATTCAACAGAGGCTGTACCTCCGTGGGCACCCATGCCAGCATGGCATCACCCTCAGGGAAACAATTTTCTTCATATCTGACATCCATTTCCCTTGACTTGTGTCTGCTGCCTTTCCTATCACTGTGCACCTTAAGAGAGTCATGGAACAAGCTGAGTTGGGAGGGACCCACCTGGATCATCGGGTCTGACTCGGTCTCCTTTGTGCTCTGATGTGAGGCAGAGGAACACAGTGATGAATCCTCCTCAATACCTTCTCTTCCTTATGCTAAACAAACCCTATTTTCTGGGTAAATCTATCCAGCAGTTACTAGCATTGCAGGGATTCATTCTCTCACTGCTCTGCTCCCCTACCCAGAACACAAAGGGTGTTGAGACAGACTATTTGCACAAGGAAATAGTGCATCTGGAGAAATGAGGGCCATAAAGAAGCAAAAGCACCTCCATATCACCCCTCCTTTTAGCAAATGGCCATAGGCTTTGCCAGTCAGAGCTGTGCCAGCCGAGGATAATGATAAATCTGAACCCATTAAACAGCACTACTACAGCAGCAAGCAGCCTACCAGCAATCCCACTACAGCCTCCTTGAACTACACAATCTGCTGTTTTAGTCAGGGTCAGTGTGTGGGCAGAGAAAAGCTGAAGGAGCAAGTAGCAGTACCTGCTGCAGAGAGAGATCTCAGCTCTCCAGCACTTCATCTCCTGCGATGAGGTATTGAAACCGCACTGTGCTCACAGTCCTGCCGTGCTGGCAGGGATGCACACAGTTAGGCCTGGCTCAAGTCCAGCAGGTTGCAGCTGCTGTGGTCCCCAGGGAGGCCCAGGTGCATCCCAGAGCCCCTGCCCATGGTTTGGCACCCCTGCGTGCCCTGCCTTCAGAGCAGGATGGGTGGATGGCTGACCCTGCTCCAGGGAAGCACACAGACGCTGTTCCAGAGGCACAGGTTGGGATGCTGTCAGCTTCAGAACTTGCCACATGCCTCTCCCCTGAAACAGTAAGGTCCCTTCCACGCAGGGCAGCACTAGGTTAGGCAGGAATGCCTGAAACATCAGGCCTTCACCTTCACCTGGTAGAAGTCCACTCGCTAGAAAACATCTGTGCAGGGAAATTCATTAGCACTGAAGATCAATGCGAGTACCATTCTTTGAAGAACTATAGGTTCATGTAAGTCTTCGTGAATTTTATTTCACCAATTAAAAAATGTTATTTTACTGCAGGATTTTCCTTTGAGGTGCTTTCAGTTAATTACACTGCCAGTGTCTGCAGCCAAAATACCACCATGTGTCTCTTTGTAGGTGGTTCCTTTTTCAGCTAAGACTAAATGAGACTTCAGCCTTTGAACACACTTGGAACAGTAAGAAGCAGTTGTAGCCAACAGTGGCTTCCTAGAGGCACTGAAAGGATTTAGGAAGACATTTCTTCACTTTGAATTTAGACCAGGTGGTGATACCTAAATTAGCATTATTATTAAAGAGCACCATCCTTAGGAACTAATTTTTTGGCAGCCAGTTTCAAGCTCCAATTATAATATTCCTATATTCAATTTATGCAGGTAATTTTCCATAATTATTATCAGTGACAAAGTCTAGCACATGCCTTTTCAATTTACATAAAGAGAAACTGCAAATCTAAACTTCTAATGCAGTTCAGGATTTCTGGTATTTCCTGGACTTCCTTTGATTTCTTACTGTTAACCTGTGCCAGAAAGTCCAGTACAATCTGTCCTGTGCTGCTGAAGAGTAATTACTCATTCATGGTAACCCATAAGGGGGTCAGACTTTATTAATTTAAATCTGTTTTACACAGACATTAAAGCAAATTAATTTTCAGGTTTAATTAAAATACAGGTTTTAAATATAGATTAACAATATCTAAGAAACCAAAGAAGGTAGTACTGTTCTTATTGAACGTACACCCATGGGACTTCAACAGACAAAGAATCAGACCCTTTCCTTTCCTCTTTAGGTTAATGACCCAGACTCAGCAGTGTCTTATATGACTAATACGCGAAGAACAGACATTTGTCATCCCCAAGTATGTTGTTTACTAAATTTACAACTTCATAAAACCAGTAATTTAATCTTTGATTTAAGTGATTCTGTGGGTCCTTACAGTTGTTGCACTTCCACTACAATAAAAACTGAAAATTCTTAAAATACTTCCTCTCCTTCATTTTTGGAAACAATGTTTTGGATAATCATGGTAGGAATAAACAAATTGATCAGAAATTAGAGACAACTGTTGTCATTGTGAGGAAATCGGGTGATGCTTGGGAATATTTATACTGGAGAGAAAAGATGGGCTTTTAAAAACACTTGATTCGGTGAATTGGAAGAACCATAGCAGGATAGAGGTTTCTGCACAATGCATCTGGTTTGCCAAATCAAGATGTGTTAGTAGTGTATTAAGTGACAGAGCTGAATAAAAGAAAGTCTACAGCTGAGCTATAATAGCACAGGATTTCTGCTGAAAAATCAACTGGGAAACCCGTGAACAGAGCATACAAGTAGTAAGAATACACTGCTTTGACAAGATTTCTTTTATAGTTTTGACACTACATATTCCTACCCAAAGCAGATGGTATCCTTGAACAAGGTGGTGAAATTTCTGTACCAGATACTCCTACCAAGAAATAATATTAATTACATACTATTAAATGAAAGTTTCATAGTGCTATTAAAGATGTTTTAAAGATAGGTAAGCAAGAAGCACAGTCTTGCAACTCATTGCATGCTAGAATTCCAAACAAAAAAAAGTCTAAATGTGACCTCTACGAGGCCATGTAGTACTTGAAATTGCATAGCAGGTAAGGAAGTGTTTGGTCAGGTACAGTCCAGCATGCTTACCTTATTTGTAATATTGAAACTTAAAGCCAGCAGTGGAAATGACAAATCATCAGGAGGAAAAAAAAAAAAATCACAAGAACAGAGACACATAATTTGCCAGCAAATCAAAGAGATAAAAGGAAAATCATGTGTGCAATAAGAAAGCCAAAACCAACTGTCCAATATATATCACTTTCCATAGATTTTGCTTTTTCCTTTAGTGTCCCACATTTTTGGCTTTTGTCTGCCGAACACACTTCAGTTAAAGGAACTTCTGGTGATAATCTATCTGAAGGACACTCTAGTGAAATGTGCCTTTGATGTATTGTACTCCTAGGAGAATCTCTATTTGCATCACGTTTTCTGAGCACAGTTAAGCCATTAGATTTCAAGTTATATTTCAATATATCTCAGAGATAGAAAGAAGTGATTTAAGCACATAGGTTAGTCAGAGTGGTTGAGACTGGCCACTGATGACAGGACATGGCCTAATGTCAGTATTTCCTAAGGAAATGCAGGTTGTGTAAAGAGAGAAAGCACACGGCCTTTTTTGTTCTCATGACTGACACTGAACATTTAAAATATGTTGTAGCAGTAGCCTCATACTCCAAGTGTTTATCCTGGGGGAAAAAGTAGATCTATCCATTAAAATCTTGTTTACCAATAAAAACTTCAAACTGCTCATCTAAGTAAACGTTTCTTGTAAACAGTAAATGGGAATCTTTTTCAGCATGAATGAAGTCATTTGAACTGTATACTGCCTTGAACATGGAAAGAGAAGTGGAGGCATTTAAAACAAGAACAAAAATGTGTACAGCATTTGTAAGATCTTTTGCCAATTCACAAAGAGCCTTTAAAGAAAATAAACAGGAGAAACCTCAGCTTAGAGGTAAAAAAACCCTGAACAACAAAACATGTACCAACACTTGCCCTGCTATACAAAGGAAAGAATACCACTGTTATATTGTCCAAATACTTCTCATTTGAAGTGAGGATGCTTTGTAGTTCCAGGAAGACTTTTTTTGCAGTGCTGGTTTTGAAGGATACACTGAGTTGTTCCAATGGTAAATGGCAGCAGAGCTCAGAGAAATTCCATCCAGAGCAATTGAGTGAAAATTGATAGTTCAATGATTTACAGCCTTGTTCTGTTCTAGCCCATGGCACAAGAAAACAAGAGAAAAGCCAGCAAGAGATTCAGCTGTCCCAGCTTTGCGGTCTAGCATAAAGCAGGCTCTGACAGAGAGAGCTGCTCACCTCTTTTGAAAGGTTAGTGCTTCTGGATACCTCTAACAGATGTAACACGCATGTCATCACATGTCATCCGTTGTGCAGACAACATACCCATGACCCTCTTCAAAATTTGAGGGCAGTAAACCTGTTTTGCAGTTGCAAGCCCTTAAGTGGGGCAGGAGCCTTTCTCTTGGCATCAGAAGTCACTGATTTCTGACCTTCACCTTCTCCAGAGGCTGCACTTACCTTAATACCAGGGGAGAACACCCCCTGCACTGCTGTTACAGGTGGGATTCAGGTCTTCAAGCTGTTCATTTCGGAGAAGATCCTCTCTACCTCACTTTCCTCTTCTCTGGTGCTGTTCTCCTGTAACTCCTCCATTTGGTAGCACAGCTCCTGCAGGATGAAAGGCCATCTCTCCTGGCCTCAGAGAGAGACTCCAAGCATTCCCTGAAGCCCAGGACACTTGCAGGGCTGCATCCACCATTTGCAACTTACTCTGTGTCAAAGCCTCTGCCTTGGCATGGATAGCTGCCAGGGAAACCACTCTGTGGTGTGTTAACACCATGTCTGAGACTTTTGCAGCAGAACAAAATTAAACTGAGTCCCTCTTCTTTGTCCCCTTTTGTATAAACTTCTCTATCCATTAGCTGTGCTCTAGGAGCTGCACTCCCATTATTTCTTAGTTGAGTACCAGCTAAAAGGGTGCATGGCCCTCTCCAACTGGGGGCAGCTGTAGCAAAGGTTCTGGGCACCTGGAACAAAGGCAGCTGATCGTGCTTGTTGAAGCTGCTAGAGCAGCTTCCTTACCTTGTCCTTGCCTGGTAGCAGCAAGTACCTTAAATTTCTTAAACTGTTTCCAAGCACTCCCTGATGATCTTGGATCTTATCACTAGAAGGCCAAGAAGCTTCCAAAGCTGAGCCCAGAGACTGCTGCATAAAAACTGCATCTTTAGCTGTGCTCTTGTAATATCCATTTCACAGTATTCTGAATTTAGCCTCTTTTTAAACCATAAATGGAACAGTGGGTCAGTAAAATGACATGATTTATAAAAGATGAAAAATGATTGGGAGCCATTTTTCACAGCAGGTCCAGCTCCATCCATAGCTGCATCTCACTGCAGACAGGTCTGGGTGTTGCAGGAAATGATGAAATACTCTCCCTTCTTCCATTTCAACTTTAAAATTCCACTTCAGATGCTGAAGATCAAACTTTGATTCACTATCATGATTTATGGCACCAGTGGATGTTTGTGTAAGCCAAGCCTCTGTCTGGTTTTTAATCCTACTAAATTCTTGACTTCCACACTGTTTTATGTCAATGAATTCAAGTGTCTATTGCCACAGAAAAACACAACATTTCCTAGGACTTATTTCATTTACAACTGTTATCATGCAAGAATCTCTTCTCTGCTACTGGAAATGAGAAATCTGGATGTTTTATTGACCCTTCTACTTCATTTAATACAGGCCTTAAGGTGAAAATGACACTCCATCCTGCAGCCTCCAACACAGCCCTGCTTTTGTGGGTCAGTGTTGTGAGTCTCATTAAAAGGCAGGGCAGACCCTTAGTTATCTCGATGAAGTAGCTCACTTCTGCTGCTTTTCTGACTCAACGAGTATGAAAGGGGCTACTTCTTATTTTACCAATATTAGGCAAGAGCAAATATGGTTTATAGCGTGACAGTCAAACCCGCTGTAAAAATTAATAGGTACTTCTGCTCAAGTTCACTACTCTGTTCCACTCCAGCCAGAATGAAACTCATAAAACTTAAAACACAGTTGAGTGAAGGCTTTCACACCTTCATTGCCTGATGTTGCTTCATGATTCATTATGTGGCTATTTTAGGCAATCTGACTACCATCAGGACAGAGCACAAAATTATTGTTCAAACAGGAAATTTCAGGTCCAACAATTGGTTTCCTGTCTGACACAATTCACATGATGCAAAGTTTGGGATTTTTTGTGTTTTGCATCTTTTCCAGTAGAATATCAATATCAAAAAAATCAATCAGTGGCTGATAGTGAATGCTAAAACCCCTGAATTGCTAAAAGATACTACCTTTTGAATAGATAATAGGTTTCTGGAGGCAGAGGGCAAGGAGACTCAAAGGTCCAAAAAACTGTGAAGTTTGACAGACTCTGGCAATTCTTCTGGCACTTAATAAACCTACATTGCATTTGTCAATTCCTATTTTAGGATTCTCTCCTTATTTGCCTACAACTAGCAAATAGACCAGATGTTACTTTGTCTAACACCTTCACATCAAGGCACTGTTTAGCAGCTGAGGCAGCACTGAGGAAAGAAGCATCAGAAGATGTTAGCAGATTACATATCACACCAATTTAATGCATTACAGAGCAAATAAACTGTGATGGTTAGAACTTCAAATAATAATCTGATTACAGAGGGACAAACCCAAGAAACATCCAGGGAGTTCCACGATGTGGAAAGCCAGCAGATTAGATCTGAAATTAATCTCAACTAGATAATCGCTTTTGTATTCTGGATTTGCACACACAAAGACAACTGACAAAAATGGATGTCCCTCCAGGGACATAAATTGGTAGCCTTTGGGACTACCACAGGAGTCAGGGAGAGAAACTCCCTCTTCTTTGGTCAACATCAATTTTGCCATTAATTTCCAAAGGGCTTGCACGTATCAGGACCAAATTGAGCTTTATAGCTTTTCCTTTCTCAAGAGCACATTTCTGTTGTGCTCCATAGATTTTGGCCATTTCAAAGGGTCATGATGAGCTCTTTTCAGGGAGACAATCTAAGCCTTCTATCCTTCATGTCCTTCTGTTTAAGGCTATGAATAGTCCCACTGACTCCTCTGGGATTACATGGATACTGAAAGTCAAGCACATATCAAAGTGTTGGCAGGATTGCTGCCTAGGGAGTGAGACACAAAAGGCTGTAGAAAAAATATTCCTTAATGAGACTCTATTAAAAAAACCCACAAATGTTATTAAACTTTGGTTAGTTTGTTACTGGTGGGGAAGTACACTGAATCTAGCAGTGTGTATTTTCACTATAATTTTTATTGTTTGGATACATGCTGTTATGCATGCATACCGTGATGTTATCTACTCTAATATCTTTCAGATATTTTACTCTGAATGTCATAAGCACATAAAATCAGTTAATTCCTTCCATGTTATGAGTGCAGAATACTGATTGTGGAGCTATCAGTAATATGCATTCAGAGGATACACTGCACTGACTCTGAAGGATCCACAATTGAATACTGAATAATCCACAAAATATGACAAAATGCAAATAAGGTGACTGACATGATATTGGAATGTTGAGTTACTGGAGGAATACAAAAGAGGTATTAGTATTTTGTTCCTCTTGTGGAAAAATTACTTGTGAGACTCTGATTTAACTAATTTCAATTTTTATTAAAACTCCTTTCATTACTCTGACTCACTGCATATGACAGCTGCATTTCAAAATTAACACTAATTTGCAAGTGCAGCTGGCCTCCCTTGACAGTGAGACAGAGCACAAAACATTGTTAAGACAGAAATTGAGGGTGGAGTTACACGCACAATTTTATAGTACATATGTTTCAGAATAATTCATTATAAATATACCCCAGTGACATCAGTGCCAATTTTGCACCGGCAGTTCCCTACTTCTGACTTCCTATAAGCCAGATCTCTGCAGATCAGTTTGGGCCAGGTGTACCTTGCATTACTATTTTATCTCAGGCAGCTGTTCCCTCCCTGCTTATTCCTTCTGGGTTGCATCCATGCAGAGATGGAGAGTTTGAGTTTAGGGAACTGAAAGACTGGTTTTCCCTTGCTGGAGGCAATGACAGCTTCAGGAGGGAAAGTTTCTTGCAGGCTCTTGCAGTGGCAAACACCAGCACATCCTGCCCGTTTGGCAATAATTAGCGTGGCACAGCAGGTCAGGCCCAGACTCGGCTGGATATGTGCTTGCTAAGCATGTGTTTATCCAAAGATCTTGCTCGAAGATTTAATCTGATAAACTAGGGCCTTAAAAACACTGTTGAAGTTCTTTGAGGTTTGCTTGTGTTGTATGTTAATAAAGTAGCAACAGCTTAGACAGCAATTTAGATTTTGAAATTTCTTTTATATATATATATATATATAAACCATATATATATATATATATACCCCATTCACCAATAAACCATGTTCCCAAATGCCACATCCACATGCCTTCTGAGCTCTTCTAGGGATGGTGATTCCATCACTTCTCCGGGCAGCCTGTTCCAATGCCTGACCACCCTTTCTGTGAAGAATTTTTTCCTCACATCCAATCTACACCTCCCCTGGCACAACTTGAGGCCATTTCTGCTGGTCCTGTTACTTATTACGGGGGAGAAGAGACTGACCCCTACTTAACAACAACCTCCTTTCAGGCGGTTAGAGAGAGTTAAAAGGTCCCCACTGAGCCCAAGATAGATAGATAGATAGATAAATAGATAGAAAGATAGATAGATAGATAGATAGATAGATATGTATATACATATATATAACTTCTAAAATACTTAAGCTGTACTGTATATCCAATTTAGCTTTGGAAGGATGTAGTATACTATCTTTCACTCCAAAAGCTTTAAAAAGGACTTGTTATTGACAAGTGATCTAAAATCCACATGCAAGAAGACAGTAAGGGAGATTAGTGCAAAAAAATAGTCAGGATTCAGGCACCAGCATTGAAGGATTCTTGCTGGTCAGACACTTCTTTAGAGGTGTCTACATTAGGCTTTATGTGGCCGTTTCCAGAGCTGAGGGATTGGTAATGTGCCATGGCTAGGTTATAATTAGGCAGATTTTTAACCCTCTATGTCCTTCCCTCCTCCGCCCTATGACTGTCAGTCTTAGTTTGAGCTGATCTAAGTGTCTAATGTTTCTTCTTGGGCACTGATAACAGCCTGCAGCAGTGACCTCTCTCATCCTGCATTTTCTGCCTTTCTCTATAAGCTTTTACTACAAGCAAAATCTCTTCTTGCCCCTTTTGCTCTCATGTCACACACGTGCCAAACTGGGGGTCCAAGCTCCACCACATCAAGGTAGTCCCTGTGGGATCACGTCTGCCTACTGGAGTCAAATGAGAGAGCACCTTTTGTGCTTAAAAAGCTGAAGTTCACTGTAGGATGTTTAAGCACTCACAGCATCCTGTAGGCTGCTACACAACGTGACGTGTTCCCACCCACGCACTTTGTGGCGGTGTTTGTCCGTGAGCAACACCCGGCAGCGTGACACCACATTCAAGGCCCGAGCCAATCCACTTCAGAACTGATCTGAGCACCCACCACAGCACCGTGTCTTGACAGGGACACAGAGCTTTTCAAGAAATGAGGAGAATGCAGACAGCTCTGCAGCAGTACTGGTGCTGTGCTCACAAGCTACTTGACGTTCAAAATATGCTAGATTCAAACCTGCCTCAGTTGTCACAGACTTCCATGGGTATTAATTTTAAATAAAAATTGAATTAATGGGAAATTTCAGCTCTTGATAAAATCAGAGAGTCCTTCACATTAAACTCTGACTCACACAGAAAGTGGTAATTTCTCTATTGTTTGTTTAATTAAATATGTTATTTGTCTAGTAAAAGAGAACGTTATGATTTATCTATCAGTGGTTTGCTAAACATCTCATTCATTTTGGTTTGCAAAGTGAAGCTTTAGGATGAGGGTGCTGATATTTTTGAATACCTGCCCATCCCCAGGGAAGCTGGAAAAGGTTAAAAATTTATTGCAGGCACTCAGAGTCCACTAATGTCTTACAGACAGAGCTGGCATTGATCCTTTCCCCTCTCCCGCTAAATCTTCCACCGATGAGAGCAGCTATTTACTTTACATTGTGCAAGCAGAGCTCCTTGAAGAGAAATAAAATCTTTCTAACTTGGAACATGCTGCTTGGAGCAGAGTTGGATTTCTGTTACACAACAACTGATTATTCCCATCTTAGAAATATCTGGGGCAAAGAATATGTGTCCTCCAGAGCATTAGCTCTAGGTGAGTGGAAAAAGAACTGACAACCTGGAGATGTCTGCAGACACACACAAGGCATTTATTTATCTGTGCACAGGCTGAGCTGGAGTAACAGCAAAAAAAGTGTGCCTTTTTTTTTTTTAATTAGGAAAAAATGGTGGAGAGTGTTCAACAAGAAGGAAGTTTAATTAATATGAATATAAGGAATAACTTAGTATAAAGACAGGAATTTTATTGTGATGGTGGAGATAACTGAGGAGCAGTGTCATATCTCCTAGGTATATCTGATGCTTCTTTTAGTAGAGCACTTTGAAAAAATTCAAATTGACTCCACTTCAGGATTAAACAAATGTGTCTTATGAGTACATGACACACCTTAGCTCCAACTTGAGAAATACTAGATTAAAATGGTACATGCTATTATTAATATAGCTTTATCAAGATGCTACCAAATCTCATGCACTGTGGTATCTGAAAAATGTGGGGAACTTCCATTTAGTTCCAAATTTGGCCCTCGGAAATGTATGTTCTCAGTTCTTGTGAAAACTAATGGAAAGAGGATGTGAAATCTGGCTTTAGAGCATAGCCCCTTATGAACTATGCTTTGATTTACAGCAGTAAGTGCCACAGTGGCATCTGAAGGCCTCACGTGCACTTAGGAGCCTTTTGAGCTAGGTACCATTCACATTTGTGACTGCAGGGAGTCTCTGTGGAGTCTTACCTCAATTTGTTGCCCTCTCTGGGCAGCAGGGAGGGAGCCAGAAAGTTGAAAGATGCCCTGTGATATTCTCTGCTTTCATATAAACAATACTTTGTTAAGACATAAACGGGTTTGAGATAAATTGAAGACGAATTTACATTATAACTATAGACTTCTAAGCAAATTTCTTTTGAAGGGACTTGTCTGGCTAGACTCCAGCAGCATCATTTTGCAAGAAGATTGGGTTGAAACGCAAAGTAAGACTAGTGTTGCACAGCCTACAAAGCCAGCAAATAACATAATAGGAGCTGAAGATGTGCATCAGCCAGAGTCACTTGCCGTGTGCCCAGGTCCCAAGAGTGGTTCTGTCTCCATGCAACTGCTCATTCTTCTGGGCAGACAATAAAAGCCAGTGACTTCCTGGTAGTACACAGTCACCAGAATTTTGCACACAAAAGGTCTGAGCTGTTATCAAATACAGAGCTGATCTCGTTGTTAGCCTATTATGCATAAAGCACAGGTCCTGTTTTATGTGCCTTGCTTTAAAGGGAACACATTCACTCTCAGCCACACAACTGATGCACTCAATAAATGCACATACAAGCAGTAAAGCTTCACTTTTGCCCTGAATACCACAGTGCAGAAAGCAGCTGTGTAAGGAAGGCAGAGTGAAAGAATATGGATAGTGTTTGCATGAATCCTGTAACCCACAAGCCTCAGAGAGAAAACCTGAATGGGAGTGGTGGGCCGGCTGGGACGCCCCAGGACTGTCTGGTCGTGGCCGTGGCCTGGAGTTACCCTCCAGTAATCACCACTTTGCTTGCACAGGACTTGTTTGTGAAATGTCTCTGCACATAAAGCAGAGCTCTCTCACCTACATTTCTCCCACCAAAGAACAAGACTCCTTGCACTAAAGGTTGTTTTACTGAACATTGGAACACAAAAAAAAGTGGTCTCAAACCATATGAAATTCAGGAGGGTTTTTTTTCTTTCCAGTATTCCATTTTCCTATGAAAAGGCTCTCTCTCTTTACAGGTATGTTTCTTTGATACCTTCAAACATTCTTCTCTGTCTCTCACTGATCACCATGACCCAAAATTTTCACCATTTGTACTAACAGACATGATGGTGAGGTTGGGAACTGACTTGCAGACTGCTTTTAACTTCAATTGCTTTTTAAACCAAGAGCAGCTAAAGCACTAGAAAACCCTTGATAAAAGACAGCTCTGCTCTATTTAAGAGAGGATTATTGTGCTTCAGTTTGAACTGCTCCCTTAATCAAATTGACATAAGCTTGCTTGATAGCTATTTAAGTTTCCATATTATTTTTTCTCTTGTTTAATTAAATCCATTTTGAATTATGCTTTGAGGCAAACCTGCACAACTCTGTATGTACACAAGCTCTCAGATGGTGTTACCAACAGCCCATTTGGAAATGGTACAGCTCATTAGCTTTGCTGGCTCCCAGACAGTCCAGGACAGTTTGAATTTCCTGCCAACTCAATGGTATTATTTAGTTTGTATTTAAAAGCTTGTGTTTCCTTTTGACCCAGGATGGTCAGCAAGCACAAGCACTGAAGGGCCTGGTCTTTCATCAGCGTCTGCAAGAGCAGAAGAGCCCTGAGACTCTGGATGAGTACAGTGCATTGCCTTTTGCTTCCTTTTACTGCTGTTTTATGGAACAGAAGGAAGAGACAATGTGAGCTTTTGTACAAAAGTGAGGTGACCTTTCCAAGTTACATGTGGGATCTGCTGCTGTTTCTATAGAGACCAAATGCATTAACCTGAGTCAAGTGGGAATGCCTGAGGCTCATTGAAAGGGATATCGTTTCTCAGAGAAAGCTGGAAGATTTAAGTAAAAGGCTTGATTCATGAGTTTTACTTTTTAAACAAAGGGAAGCTGCATTTAAACTTCCTCAATTGGATGTCTGAGCAAAGACAAACATTTTGTGTCTGATTTCAGCTTCCAATTTCCAACTTGCAACAGTCTTACCAAAAAGCTGTCCTACTTTAGGGACCCAAATGCTTCTTTGGCTGAATAATACTGTACAAGAACTAGGTTTAGACTGGTGAAATATGCTTCTTGTTCAGTCACAGAGTCTGCAAAAATACTCTGAGATGCTGCTTAGTTTGTCCATCCTACATCCACAAACTCATAAACTGAAAATCTCCCCTCAAGGCAGGTCCTAACACCTAACTCATTCCCTTCAGACCTAAACCCATTTTGTTTCAATACTGAGAACTAGTGTACAGAACAAAATATTTTGCTCTATGTGTAAGAAAGATGAAAAAAAAAAAATCTTAAGAGATCAGTTGCACACCTTTTCTGGGAGCTGACAAGAAAAGACAATGATGATAGATTTCTGTACTAACTAATAAAATAAATTATTTTCACTGATTTTAGGTGCTAGGCCTATTTAATTTGCAGGTGGGTGGACATGAATCATGTCACAAGTACTGCTTGTTGTCATCAGATAGATTCTGTCTGATCACCAGAGAAAATTCAGCTTCTGCCTATGTGCCCAGGCAGTTCAGTTTTTTGGTGGAGGAACAAAGGGTAAAGTGAGGATTCTCTCCAAGTCTCCATTTCTACCTAGTCCAATAGGTATATTTGGTAAAACAAGACTTATTCTGTGGAGAATCATCCCCAAGTCCTCACCCTTCCAGTGGTTTCCCCATAGTGTATTTGAGAGTCTGAAAACAAGAGGGTTTTTAGTGATTTTTCTCTTTACATCTCTTAGGCATGCACTCCTATGCCCACCCCTGGCTTTGGGTAGTGGAGTATGCCTGCTGGGCTGTAGAAGTTAAGAAAAATAAAATGACAGTCAATACCAGCTCATTAAAAACATAAACAAAACACCACATCCAAATAAAAACTCCACATAGTTAAAGATGGCATAGTTTAAAGTTTGATTTAAAGGCTAATCTGACAAATGTTGCACAGGAGAGAATCATGTGACTTACAAATAGGAAAACTTATAATTATCACCCATGAAAAAGAAATACTACGATTAGTTTGAACTGTGTTGAACCTTTGGCTACTTAAGGAAAGAATTATTCAAAAAGGCAGCCAGAGCACAAACAGCTCTTCATCTCTTACCTAGCTTGGTTGGCTTTTAGATCAAACAAGTCGGATCAAAGTTTGTTTTTACAAAGTCCCCTTTACATGCAAGAGTCCCAAAAGTACTTCATAAAATGGCCCTTTGAGAAATATAATATCTCTAAAGTAATAAGTTAGGTATGCAGAATTAAGCAGAATAAAGAGCAATTCTGGGTATCAGCAACAAAATAATTTGGTTTGTCATCTCAAATACAAAGTTAAATATTTCTGACTGACTTCCATTTTCCATTCCGCTCCCGGATCACATAACACACACAACATGCTGCTGTAAGGGCCTGAACACTCTGTTGATCTTAACGGTTCTGATGGCATCACTCACTGGTGGTGTTAGTGTTCCCAGAATGCTTAGTGGTCAATTTTAGGGTGCCCTTCGAACTGTCAGGTAATTGTACAGCCCAAGGGCGAAGGTCATGTCCCAAACACAACTCACTGAAAGTATCTTCCTGTTTTCTGGTTTGCCGCTGCTGGGAAACGCTGCCTGTACCTGGTGCTCTGGTTGTGGTCGGTGATGGAGTGAGGAGAGCACTGACAAGGACCAGAAAAGCTTTCTAAATTGGGAGTTGTTCCAGCCCGGTGCTCCATGGGTATGCATTCTTTGTTTGATAAGGTTTAAGCTTTTTATTAAAGACGTTCATATGGGTGCTTTGTGTGCCTGCACAATACGATACCTCCAGATAAATAAAAGAGCATTAGTTTTGAACACAATCCTGGTTTATCCAGTGCAATAGCACATGCATATGAATAGACTGGAAATATTGACACAGAGTAACGGAAAAGGTTAAGTCAATGTTTGCTCAGTGCCGCAATCCCGAAGTCATTTTGAGTGCAGCAAATTCTGAGATTCCTGAGCAGGAAGTAAACAAACAGGTCAAAGCAATTAACAGATAAGTTAGGCGAGCTCAGTGCATGCACAAACAGGCTCAGCAAAGCACTCTGTTCCAGTCTGCTGCCCAGCCTAACACTTTGGCAACATCTTACTGCCTGTGGTTCTGCACTCCTGTGTTTTCCTCCTTGCAGGGGGCATTAAGTTCATGCTTAGGGAAGTGTGACAGCCAGCAAGGGCATTGAGGCCCTCCTGGGGAGCAAGGAACACAGGGAGGTACATTTGTGGTTGTTGTGTTTTATCGAAATAGGGAGCTGCTCCTGTTCATATTGGCAATGAATGTATTGACTTCAATAGGAGCAGGACTGGGAGCTGAAGGAGTCATCAATCTTGTTACACAGTATTGAGCAGCAGTGTAATAGGTGCTCAGTCTGGTCGGTGTATTTTTCATTTGCAATAGCTGTGTGTCAGAGGATAACACACATTTATAGGAATTGATCTGACAGCCAGGATCTGTAACTAAGGACAAGTAGTGCAGCCCGGGAAGGTGGGACAGGACAACAGCAGGTCTTTGAGTTTCCTGGCTAGCAGCAAGGAGAGACAGTAGCCTGGCCAACCCCCAATCTGTCTTGCTGCTGCAAATTACAGCATCGGCACCACCTCACGCTGGGCAGCAGCAAAGCAGTTAATGTGACTTTTGAGGGAAAGATATGAGCTCCTCGCCAGCCCAGGTAAGTAAGTCAATATTACAAAGCAAACTCCATAAAGAACTTCATGTTCTCTGGCAGAGGACCTTCATTAAAGCAGCAGTACGCTTATTTCCCAGGGGTCAACCACTTACACCTTAAACTTTCAAAAATGAAATTTATTCCCTGTATTCCAAAAGACATTTTACGTAGTAGTGCCCTTTTGGGATTATAAAATCAAAATCTCTGACATTTTCCTGAAATTTCTGTGCTGAGAAGGAGGGCATAGGGATCACGCTGTGAGAGCTGAAGGACACGAGAGTGCCCCACAGTGCAAGAGCTCTCTTTTTGAGTACCTAAGCTACTCTTGGCTGAGATGGGGTACCTGCTGGAAGAAATCAACACTTCAGTAAACTCTTGAAGTGTAGATGGTTTCATAGAGAGAAACATAACTGAAGTCTCAGACTGGAGCTTCTCAAAAGTCTGCATTCAGCTGACAGTGACTTTCAGGTCAGGCCTTTTTCTGTCTGAAGTCTCTGTCACGTTTATGTGAATTTGCAGCCACAAATGTGAGAAATTCAACAAGCACGTGGCAACTGGAATAAGGCTTCAGTGAATGAAAACAGTTTAGGACTCAGGGCAAAAAAATAAAAGGTTATCTTGGGGCTCTTCATCCTTGACATGAAAAGATGAAAAAGGAACATCGTAACTTCAAAGTACATGAAAGACTGCTGCAAAAGAAGCAGCTTTTTTTTTTTATTTACTTGTCAGATGGGACAAGAAATAATGTGTTTAAACAGAAGGAAGAATCAGGTCAGACACGAGTAAAATAAACTTTCTAGCAGCAACATACTGAAGCACAGGAGTAACTTCCCTTGATAGCTCTTGATAGCTCTTGGGATGGTCTTTGCTGGAGGTATTGAAGTCCTAGACGAAGCTAGTGACCTAAATATATGTAACTATAGCTGACATTATCTTGTGAGGACACGAGACCAGCCTTCTTCTTGAAGTCCCTTCAACACTGCTTCTTTTGCACAGGGTCAGGAAAACTCTACCATGGACCAGACCAGTTCCAAGACTTCAGAGGCATTTCAGAGAAGACGGAGGAGGGATGATGTTTACCCTGGCAGAGCGGTTTGCTCAGTAGCAGGCTTTACATGCACCACAGAGATGGCACTCAAAACCTTGCAGTGTGCTTTTTTTTTTCTCCTCATGCATGATTTTTGTGATGGTAAATAATATTGGAGAGGTTTTTACAGAGTTTGTCAACGACTTTCTTAGCTGCAAAACATGACAGCATGAGTCACAACTTGTCTGAGGGCAGAAATTATTTAAATTGAAAATAAATATCCAAGTTGAAGCTCATAGAAGTCAAAGGGAAACTGCAGACCAAAACAAATATTCAAAATTAATAATAATGTCTCTCAATATAATTTACTCTTCTAGAATGCAACTTTTCTCATGCTACATATTTGAGATGCTCAGGTAGTTCTTAGAAATATGCCTCAGAACACTGAAAGTAATGCACACCATGTACAAAGTTGTGCTGTTTTCCCTGGCTTCAGCTGCATTTGAGATTCCAGGAACAGCTTGTATTACCTCATTCATCAATCTCTTGTCTTGTTCTGTTCCCACATTATTCTACTTGAAGTATAAAAAATGCTCCTGTAACCATTTGTATGTATATCAGACCACCAGAAGAGCAAATGGAGTGAAAGACATGAAGTGCCTATTAGGTATGTGGGATCTGTGAAACAGCTCACCTGGAGGTAAAACAAAATACTGGCTACGAAAAGCTTCTCTTTTTGTACTTCTTCAAGAAATATTCACATTTAAGACACTAAATGTGTTAGACATTTCATAAAGATCTCTCTCTGTGCTCAGACTACTGAACTGACAGGCTAAGATGAAAAGGAGAATTAATTAGAATTAGTCTTAGAAGGACAAAGGAAACTGCTGGATCAAATTCTTGCAAGAGAAAGGAAGAAGTTGTTTCATTACCTAAAAAAAGAAGTAAGATCAAACATTTTTTGATCTTGAAATCAAGTGATCCAAAGCAATTTGCACCTGACCAACAGCAGAGCTCCTAACTGAGTCAAGCTAGATAAAAGAACGCAATGTGAAGCAGCTAGAATACCCTCCCATCCTGACATGATTAGACCACTTTCAGTGTTTAAGAGAAACTATTTTTATCTACCTCAAACCTTTTCACACAGCACTAGCACAGGTTTCTTGGTTCTGCTTTCACTACAGGAAGTTGTACTGTGGTTGAACAGGAAAGGTTGAATATAACTGAATTCTAAGTTGGTCTGAAAAGCCTTTTTTTCTTTCTTTTTCATTCCCCAGAAAAATGTTTTGTATGTAAAGACCTTTTGTTTTTAATTTTGTATTTTTATAGCTTTTTTTCTAGGTGATTTTTACTCGCCATTATACATGTCTAAGCGAAACATTATTTTGAAACAAAAAAAGATGTCTTGAAAAAATTAATTTTAATGAGAGGAGGGGCTTGCTAAACCAATTTGACTTTGGTGGTAATTTGTGCACACAAATTAGATAGATCTAAATTTTTGGTAATTAACATTTAAGTTAATATAACTTTGCTCTCTGCCCATCAGCATTTTCAGTGTATCTAAGAAAGCCCCTTAGTTATCCATGTGCATCTGCTTACCGGCACCATAGTGCAATCTTAACATCCAGATGGAATTTGACCATCACGTGCTAACAGACTTCTGACCAACAAGCTTGAGAAAATTACACATCCTTGCCTTGCTCTTTTCCCACTGCAGTGTGCTCAGGGAATGTCACCGGTGACTTTAGACTGCAAGACATGCATCCACTTAAAAGATTTCCATTCTAAGCAGACAAAACGTAACCTCCCTCTGCACTACCAACGATGCCTTTCATGTCTTACACTATCTAAGAAATATCCAGTTCATCCGTTCTCTCTGAGAGGGAAAGAGATAAAGAATTCAAGACCTTGGAAAGTCTCATGACTACTGATAGAGGAGCAAATTTGGATAATAAGGTCCATGTGACACAAGCTGATAGTACATGTTCTTCCTAAAGAAGAAGAAACAACTATGGGATTCGGGACAAGTGAAGACTGTTGTCTTAGAGCAGCATCTTCAGAGCAGCAACCACTGAAAAGTCTATGACCAAACACCTGAATTATCCTTTCTGGAGTAAAATTATTTGTGTACTACAGAATCCTATCCTAAACAGTGCTTTCCAATATGAAGATTCANTATTTGTAATCACAAATCTCTTGCGTTCCATTCATCAATCGGTGGAATTCTTCCCATTGTTTCTTTTATCTTTCAGTGTTAGTCTTATCTACAGCAGGCCCACAGCTTGTTTGTAAAGACAAATCCTCATTCCTTTCAAAGGCAGAATAGTTTGTTTAATTAATTAGAAAATAGATATTCTCCCGAGGAGTCACTGTACTTTCACCACCCTTCTTAAAACCATTTTCCCTCCCCATTTTTAAATGAAAATTTAATTTAACCCAGACAGCTTTTTGTGTCTCAAGATACATGTTTGGACTGAGTGCCATTTGATGTGCTCCAAAGAGGTGAGATGCTCCTCTGAATCTGTCTATTGGGCAGAAGTGCTGGTTGCCACATGTATATAGAGGAAAACAGTTTCAGAACGTAGGCAGGGATTTTCAAAGGTAGTTAAAGGGAAAGAGCTCAATATCAGGCACTTCTGGTCATCTCACAATTACCCTGGGGACATTTACAATACCTTGAAAAACAGTGGAGGGGACTGTAAGAAAAATCAACACATCTCAAGGAGAATAAAGTCATCAGTGTTTTAAAAACAACTCTAACTGCTTTCAGGAACTGTGCAAGGCTAAAAGGAGCACACCAAGTTTGGTTAACAGAATACCCAGGTATTCCTTGCAGGTAATTAATGCTTACTGTAATGATCTGCCCCTTCGTTCTCATGTTACCTAGGTTTCAAATGACTGTAAGAAACGAGCCAAGGGAACACGGTTGAAACAAATCAACGAGCAATACTTGTCACCGAATGAGGCAGACAGTGCCACGTGAGGGCACAGGCTGCATTAAAATATTTGCCAGGTTTTTAGACAGGCAATTATCGCCTCAGTCTTTTGTAGGCCTCTGATGTATAATGTCATATTCACACACAAACACGTTCTCTCTCACGTCTGCATTTGCCATTTTATCCACATTTCCCTCATTGAGCTCTTAGCAGGCTGCTTTCACGTGGCAGCTGCAGCAGTTCACCTGGAAGAGAGGAGGGTCAGCAGGGTCAGAAAAGCAGCCAGACAAGTTAATCATCTGCTGAATATGAAAATGACAGAGCCGGGAAACAGTCGATTCTATGCAAATAAAGACCTTTTGTGAGAGTAACCGATCGAGCTACACACAGCTTGTCCACCACAGAAAGTGAATAGTAAAGGATTGGGGGGTGGGGCAAAGACACATGCTGCACTGCTGACAGCACTCAGAACCGGGTAATTGTGTCTTACCAGAAATAAGTACCCCAAAGAGAGAGAAATTTGTTACATATGCTTATCCTGGAGGTGAACACTCAATGTATTTTTTCACTGGCTCTGCAGGAAGCTTTCAGGACTCTGTTTGTAGCAAGTGATGAACTCCTTTTCCCCACCGCACAGCACCAATTATTCGCACCACAACTTCAATGGCAAAAGATTAGCTCAGTAACAGCATCACTGAACTCACCACAAGTGTTTTATGAAACTCATAGTGCTTGAAGGTGTCCCTGCCCATGGCAGCGGGGTTGGAACTAGATCATCTTTAAGGGCCCTTCCAACACAAACCATTCTGTGATTCTATGGCTTAAACAAAGAGGGAAGAGACAGCACTGCCAAACTGGAGCTCAGACTTCGCTGTCTTTTGGCCAAGGTGCAATAGGGTGCAGCTTAACACAAACCCACTGGATTTTTTTCTTAGTAATGCAGCGTTATCTTAGACATTGCAATGCAGACTAAACACCTTGAAGCAGATAATGAGAAGGAAACACAGAGTTATGCTCTTGTAAACACAGCTTATTCCATCTCTGCTGTGTCGCTTGATTTCCAAAGAGTCTTCCAAAGGAAGGCAGAACACCTTTAAAAACTGTGCATTTTATATGGAAGACTGAAAGGCTTCCCACGAAAGATAAAATTCTATGTGTTTGATCCTTGCATTCACGTTATTGTTCTGAAAAGCACAAAAGACAGAAATGTTTGGACATTAGAGTGTCAGTCTCTGGGGTAGGGCTGTATTTTCTATATATATCTATAGTGCCTAGTGTGATGAATATCTTTGCAAACTAAGTAATTAGTAACTCCTGAGATACTTCTAATATCTTCTGAGATGCTTCACAATATGTGAGCTAACACCAAATAAAGCATTTTTTAATATATAAACCATCACTATCAGGAGGAATTATTTGTTTCTCTACCAGTAACTCTGAGTGGATAAATAAAAATCTAGTTATGTGTAACCACTTGTAATACACCAAACAGATCACTCATCACTGTTTCTGTGCTGCTCTAATATGTGGCTGAAGGAGGCCATTGCGTGAGTCCTTCACACACATCTGCCAGTATCCTTTGAGCGTGAAGCTCAACTGTACATGATGGAGTGGATAATACATCTTTTGTTGCTATGTGGGTAAGAACAATAATTGAAACTATTTAGAGGATAATTGGTGTGCTCTATTTTAAAAGGAAATAATCTGGTTTCCAAGGGGACTAACTATGAGACCTAAAGCCTGTAGTTTATCTCAGTGTAGGAATGGGATCATTATGGAGGAAAACAGAGCACCCATCCAGTTCAATTACCCCAATTGTATTACGAATGTAAAAGAGGAAATTGTATGTATCCCAAAAAGGAAAGTTTCCCACTCTTCCCCTTCCACCCCACTTGGAACCTACCCTGGAAGCATTTGGTCTCCTTCAGACTACAACAGGGCTTTTGTGCTCAAAAAACTTGGAAGGTTTGTTCCTTGCTGATTAGTCAGCTACCTCTTAAACCCTTCTTCATCCTACATAATCAAAATGCTGGAGCTTATCAGGCTGTATTCATCCCCTTGATAAACTGCTGTGTCTACAACTCCTCGCTGGTGCTTTTGCAATCAACAAAAGAACAATTGGAAAAA
Organism: Edolisoma coerulescens; assembly: GCA_013397115.1. Taxonomy (NCBI): domain Eukaryota; kingdom Metazoa; phylum Chordata; class Aves; order Passeriformes; family Campephagidae; genus Edolisoma; species Edolisoma coerulescens. The sequence continues at coordinate 367,888 of VWZW01004265.1, read as the reverse complement.
ACTGCTTGGAAACATTTGCCAGGTATAAGTTAACCATAATAAAGTTTGATCTCTTTGGGGGAAAAACATTCCTTGGAACATTCAACTAAAAAATGTTGGGAGTGGGGAGAGGGTAGGATCCATGTTACCCACTCCAGAAGCTTTTTTTCGGTATTTGAATATCACTGTGTTGCTTTTATTCTTCTGACTTGACCAACATCCTCAGATGCCTGGGAGGTTATGCAATGTGAACAGCTGGTCAGCATATGAATTCTGAAACACTGTGGTGAGAAATGAACTGCTGAGGCTCTGCTCATGAGGATGCTCATGCCAAGCTGGGATATTCTGCCTGACCAAGAGAACTACCTCCTCTGCTGTTGGGCTGGTATTCAATTAACCATCAGCTGCAACCATCAGCTCTCTTGCTTGGGTTTATAGCACTTTATGGGGCAGGTCATCTGCTAGTAGAGTTCAATGTAAAGCTCTGATTTTCTCCTCAACAATATTTTTACCTTCTCTGTTCTTGTTAACAAGTTTCCTTTTCTCTTCTTCGGTAATCTGGAGTATTCAGTAGCTTGGATCCTGTTTTGGTTATGTGTATTGACTGCTTATGCCTGTGACCAGATCAAATTAAACACCACTAAAAATAAATGCATCTGCACCAATTTTTCTATTCTCTGTCAAATATATCCAGGCCCACTATGCTGGATTATTGAACTTTGATCAGTATGCTCTGGAAATACTTTGGCAGTCCCGCTGTGACACCCAGAAAACGTTCTCAGAGGGCAGCACCAATGCATTTTAGGATGCATGTTGAGAATAGCATGAAGTGTCAGATGTGTCGTATTTATACTGATCTCAGGGAGTAGACCAAATTGCTTTTTACAGAGGGTTGTGAAGCTACGACTGTAAGAAGAGAAAATATACATCCCAGAGTATTCAGGACATTCTTTGGTTTTAAATTGTTCAGATCTTCTAAGTAGTGGCCTAGTAGCACAAGTTTCAGAGTTGGCTTCTTTTCTTCTGAAAACTGAGTATGGTGCAGTCTTACTAATCTGTGCCTGCTCTCTGGAAAGGAACAGATGGGCCAATTCATCAGAGTAAGTCCATAAGTCAGTATGGTAGCTGGAAAAGCTCTCTGCAAATCCTGTGCATCACTGCAGATGGGACTGATATCCTGATGATCTACTGCCAGTGGTTCTGGTAGATGATGAAAATGACCATTCATCAAGAGGGCCACATCTAATTTTGTGTAGACTTCCGCCACAGCCATGGTGCCACACCACTGAGGCTGGACAGCTGCTGCTCTCTGAGACAGCCAAGGGAACCCTGCCTTGCACTACAGTCACAGCAGGAGCTTCAGACTTTAGTCTGAAATGAGCTGCAAAAAACAAAAATCCCCCGACCCTCCTGTTTCACAACCCTTTGCAGGTTCAGAATATGGTGAAATAGATATGATAAAGATCTTGGTTTATTTTTTGTGGCTTGCAGTCTGAAAAACATGGATTTGGAGCTAATGAACAAGCACAGATAGAGGAGCTCCCCCATCCCTTGCCTGTTTCCTCTTCTTTTCAATGGGTAAAAAACTGGTTGGGTGGCTAGCCCGGAGAGTGGTGGTGAATGGAGTTACATCCAGCTGGCAGCAGGTCACCAGTGGTATTCTCCAGGGCTCAGTTTTGGGATTGGTCCCGTTTAACATCTGTATTGATGATCCGGATTTGGGGATTGAGTGCACCCTCCTTAAATTTGCAAACACTAAGTTGGGCACAAGCGTAGATCTGCTTGAGGTAGAAAGGCACTACAGAGAGACCTGGACAGCCTTGATCCATGGGCTGAGGACAGCTGCAGGAGGTCCAACAAGGCGAAGTGCTGGATCCTGCAGCACTTTGGGTCAGACAATCCCACGCAATGACACAGGCTGGAGTATGAGTGGCTTGAGACCTGTTCAGCAGAAGACAGTTGGGGGTGCTGGTCAACAGCTGGCTCAGTATGATCCAACATGTTCCCAGGTGGCCAAGAAGGCAAATGGCATCCTGGCCTATATCAGGAATAGTGTGTCCAGCAGGACCAGGGCAGTGGTCATTCCCCTGTACTCAGCACTGGTGAGGCCACACCTTGAAAACTGGTTCAGTTTTGGATGCCTCACTTTAAAAAGAGCGTTGAGGTGCTGGAGAGAGTCCAGAGAAGGGCAACAAGATTTGTGAAAGGGCTAGAGAACATGCCTTATGAGGAATGGCTGGGGAGCTGGGTTTGTTTCTTCTCGAGAAAAGGAGGCTCAGGGGGAACTTCATCGCTCAACCCCACCTGAAATGAGGGTCTAGTGAGGTGTGGGCTGATCCATCTACTGTGTCTGCAGTGAGAGGACCAGGGGAAATGGCCTCAAACTGAGACAGGGGAGAATTGGAACAGACATAAAAAATTTTTCTCTGTTAGGATCTATAACAGGTATTGGAATATGTTGCCCGTGGGGGTGGTGGAGTCACCATCCCCAGAGGTGTTTAAGAGGTATCTGGATGTGGCGCTGGGTGAGGTGGTTTAGTGGTTTAGGGGCTACAGTGGTAGTGCTCCGTGGACGGTTGGACTACATGATCTTAAAGGTCTCTTCCAACCTTGATGATCCTATGATCCTATGATTCATTCTCTGCCATCTGGGCCCAGCTCTGTAGGAAGATTTAGTTCTTCATCCATTACAGATTTCAGCAGGAATTAGGCATTGTGCAGCTGGACCTTGCTGTACATTTGTCTGCTGCAGAGTTCTTTCATAACACTGAGTTTGCTTTGGGAGGATGGGGTTCCAGGAGACCCTGGAAGCTGTCAGAACCAGTTCTTCAAAATGCAGATCACAGCCATTTAACAAATCACAGTGCAGCAATAGGCAACAACCACCTCCGTGTGTCTATAGCTTCCACAGAGACACACGATGTGTGACTGAAGGAGAGCAAGCCCATCTCAATACCTGCCTGATACAATGCTTGGTTTTAGTCAGCGCTGTCAGTGTCTCACTTCCAGGGGAAATAAATTCAAATATGAATTAGCTTCCCTGGAAAAGAGTTTGCTATTAGAAAGGTTTCTAATGCAGTTGTAACAGACCTCAATGGATAGCAGAATTGTTTCATTGCAGGTAGCATCCTTTAAGAGAAAACAAGAGTTCTTAAACCATATAGCTCTTGACAGCCCCACTTAGAAAAGGAAATACCACAATTCAGCCCAACAATTCAGTAAAAGTTGCTTTTTTAAATGGCAACTAGTAAATTCCAGGGGCAAGGTTACAAAGCAGTTTGTTAGCAGCTCAAGTGTACTCTAGTCACTTCTTTCTGTCTATCTCTCTCACAACAGGAGGCAATTTTAGACTACAGAGCACAGATGTGTCTAGCAGACACATCCTTCTTCCTGCATCTTAAATAAGTGTCTCACAGACTGTGAGCCATTAATCTCATAAAAAACAGGTACTCAAATAGGATTAGAAAAAATATAACAACAAAAATCACCTAAGAATTGTCACTAGCTGTAAGAACCAAATGGATACCTCCTGCTGTGAAAAACCCCCACTGTCAGCTATTGCTGTTATTACTCTGAATCCTAGAACAAAGGCTGGAGGAATCCATTTATCTATGCATTTCCAACTTACCCATCCTTGTGGGACCAAATGCCGCTGACAGGTGCATTCCCTTAAATATTTTATTTAACTACCTCCCAATGCATGTTTGTTACGCTGTCATGGTGCTGACTAATGTAGTAATTTTGGACTTCTGTGATTATTCTTGATCAGTGAGTGAAATGAACACAGCTTCTTCTCCCTCAGCTCCCCATGCTCAGTCTGGTATTCCACAGGCAGGTCCTTCCCATCTGCCAAGGCATAAGCAGGGAAATATTTCACCCAGGAGTGAGTGAACTGGACCTCACTGCTCCACAGGCAGGGATTTTCTTCCCATCTCTCCAGGTCACTTAAAATGGAGTCCAGAAGAAACAAGACAAAACCATTACATACTACAGACCACATAAATGCCCAAGTATTCCAGTAAGAATTTGGTGCAAATTAAATGGAACCCCTGAGACTGAGAAAAATTATCAACTCAATCTGATATTTTTGGAGACTGGAGAATGTTTTGGCTTTCGTCAGTCCACAACACAAGCCTACACACTAAGGCACTTGCCAGGGTGAGAGCTTTCAATTCCTGTTGTCTATGTCTTGAAGTTCTTTATAAATTACCCTCTGACTATACTTTTTGTGCATCATACATAGTAGGTAGGCATCAGATAAACGTAGAAGAAACAGTGTTTTCCAATATGATTCCTGAAAAAAAAAGTTAACTTTTGACTGAATTTCTGCACAATGGTTGAAACAAGGGCTTGAACATTCTGAAAGCCAGACTCTGCCACTGACTGACTGTATGATCCTGAGAAAGCTGTTCATTTACTCTATGCCTTTCATTTCTCCATCTGGGAAAGCTGATACTTTATCCTAGGTACATACATGGAGCTCAGTTACTTGCTGATTATAGTGCACTTTGACACGTGCATACAAAAAGCATTTTGAAAGCAGAAGTTGTAAGCACTGATTGTAACATTTTCAATGTTTTCAATTTCAGGTGAGTTTCCTTTCAAGACTAAAATAAAGCAAGACTTTTAAAGGATGTTTTCCTTGCCTAACTAGAAATGATATGTGTAAAGTAATAAAAATGTTGCAGAAATCCTTTGAGTTTATTGTTTGACAAAAATAAAAAGATTTGCATTTCTCCACTACCCTACAATTTATCACTGTTATCAGAGCTGGGGAAAAGGTTTTCTCTGCACTCCATTTCTGAGAACACATTGAGCATTTGCCAATCAGGGAAAGCCATATTTTCTTGAGCACAAATTTATTCTTCCTGCCAAAACAACTAGTGTCCTGTTTTATGGCACACAGCAGTGAAACGACATTCTAGACACAGACATGAATCCATCCAGGAGGTGAAATGTAGCACTCATATAACAAAACCAAGTTAACCTCTTGTACGCACTGGCTCAACACAATTCTGAATCACTTTACCCTCTGGAAACCACCTCTTTGGGAAGGAAAAAAAAAGAAGTTATGCTACCAAAATCTTGTTAATCCACCAACTTCTATGCAGAACTTCTCAGACAGATCTTCTATGAAAACAGCCCTAGCTGGCTTTAATGATTTACTTATGCTGCATCAAAACTCATATGGTATTTGATATAATTTACTTACTGCTTTCAGTGTAAGCTCTTTCCAACTTGTTTCCTTTAAATGAACGGTTGCTTTAATGCTGTAAATATTCAGCAAACATCAATATTATGGCCAGCACAATGTGGTTCAGTGTAGCAGTGCCAAGTTTTCATTGATTGCTGCTTGTATGCGCCAGTTTTAAGACAGGCTTTTAATAAGCTCAAAATATGTTCACGGGATTGGTCTCAAAATGTCTCTGGTGGAATAATCAAGCTCCTAAGAGGCTGCAGAGAAAAACAACAATTTTATTCAAAGAATTCCAGCTCAGACACTCAGTCAAAACAATTCCTGGCTTAGCCTCATTAAGCAGGTCTCAAGCTGAACATCCAGATGACAAAGACAGCTCTGAAGGACTGCTTAGGGCTTCCCCCAGCCCTGGCACCAGGGCCTTTGCAGATTTGCATTGCCACCCCGTGGCTGCTCCCAAGTTCCTGTGCCCAAGGCCATCAGAGTCTTTGTTGCTCCCCTGGACTCCACTGCAATCAGGGATCCCAGCCGATGTCCATGAACTCTCATCAACCACGTTTCACAGGCTGAATGCAGTCCAGCCTGCTCACCAGCCCCTGCTACTACCCAACATTTTAACTATAGATGGCATCTTCATCATAGGCCTTGGGTCTCCAAAAACCTGAGCTTCTGCCAAAACCCTGGGCCACTATCACCCATTGATGTGGAGCTGAAGAGTGCTGGGGCAGGGGAAGGTCCCCAGGCACTGGGTCTGGGGGACACCAGCCTTCAGCCTGAAGGACACAGGCAGTAGCAGAAGGCCACTGCCCAAGGGAAATGTGAAGAGGGGGAGAGGGAGACAAAGAATGAGCAACATCAGAATGAGACACCCAGTTTTGGTGGAAAGCGCTAGAGCAGAATAATGTGGCCCTGCAAAGGAGAAGCTGTTCGGGAGGCAGAATGCAAAGCTGGATAAGGGCTTTCCACTGTCACTTGATGTCAAACATAAGGAGCTTCTCTGCACTAGCAACCTACTATTTTTATTATTATATTTCAGCAATTCTAGCAGTTCTGCAAATGAGAATTGAATCAAGCCTGGAGCTTTCTGGGGAGAAAGAAAAGGACAGAAAGAGGACAACGAAAAGCACAAGAACAAATGGAGGACACTCTTTTCAGCTGGGACCTGTGATTCTTAAAGTTTACTAGGGCCTTGGAGACAGAGAGGGAATCTTTAAAGCCAGTGTGATGATTTGACCACATTAATGGTGTATATACTAAAGAGAAGAATATGGGAAAAAACATACTTTGACAAAGTGTAAAGAAATTTTTTTTTTAAGAGTGTTTGTCATTTCACAGACTTACAAGTTGATTTGAAAGACTTTAGACTAAAACTAAACCCTTTAAGTTAATCCTTCCAGACTTTAAGAAAAGTCAAGGAGGAAGATCAGAATTAAGACCTGAAATCACCTAGGGAGATAAATTACATTTTTTCCTTACAACATTTTCCACAGAGAACAGAATAAATACAACAACACGTTCAGAAAACTTCTCTTGCAAAATGTGAGCTGTTGTCTGAAGCTCAAATGCAAGTGTATTTGCCTGCCTCATCTTCACCATCCACCTCATTTCAACAGCAGTGACTTTCACTGTAGAATCAGCACTTTGCCTTCTGTTAGGGACTCAGCCATGTTCCCAGGGGAACATTAATCTGACCTGTAGCAAAGAGATATTTCTCACTGTAGTTCAAGCTGGGATAACTCAGATGTAAATGAATTGAAAAAAATTCAGTCTTTCTTTCTATGATAGAAAATATGCAAACCTAGAAAAAAGCCCTGCTATTTATGCAGCCTTTCTATGACGTGGTTAGGTTAATTTTAGATTCTGGAGGTGGTACTGTTTTTGCTGTTCTGTATTTTTAAAGACCTGTCACCACACAAACATTGATTCTATCACATATCATCCAATTGTGTTATTTCCCCATTGCAAAGTAAAGAATGTGAGTTTGGGAGGGATGTGTACAAGTCCACGCAGGTGCAGGCTGTGGAAATGAATCCAGGTCTCTCGAGTCTCAATCAAATAGTTTTTCATAAGGTTACCTTTCATCTAGGTGAGATTTCTTGCTTTACTTGTACAGAGATACCAGCACCAGACTTGCACAGAAACAACACAGAGGGATTGAAGCAAATGTCAGACCATTTTCCCCAGTAGTTGTCACCCTTTTTGTCACAGGGCAATTAACATGTGAGCTCAAAGTTCTGGAATAAGATCTAGTCTGTTCCATTTTCTTCGTCTCCCACACTTCAAAAAACAAACCATGTCCTTCAACCTTGAACATTCAGGCTAAACTCCCACTTTAAGCACATACACAGGAACAAGCTCTTGCTTCTGCTCACATCAAAATCCTGAAGCTCCTGCTAAAAAAGAGATAACCATTTCTAAAAATGAATCAATCAATTGAATGACCTTCTTCAGAGCTCAGAATATGTAAATAATAAATTAGTCATAAATTGTTTGTTCGAGTGTTTATTTTTCTCATGTATTTCTGGCTTTGCCTGAGACTAAAACTCACAATGTTTAATATAATTCAGAGACAGTCTTTTTCTGTCTAAAGAGAATATTGAGTATTTGAATGATTGACAGACTTTACAAAACTGATCATGATTTCTCCACAACACTGACTGCTCAGTGAGCTGTCAGATATTGTGCAGCTGGAGAACAAAAAAAGTAAGTGCGTTATTTGCTAGAATTGAAATATCAATTAGATTCTGTGATAAGTTAATTGATATATTTAATGAAGAGTGATATTTTCCTTTGATGTGCAGGAAAGATAGTGCCATGAGTACCAAAAACGTTTGCTAAGTTTGCTGCAGTAGGCAATTGCTCCCTCTCCTCTTTTTGAAATATTTTGCTTAAAGGGGAGGTGAAGCTTTTGAACTGAAAAATGTTCACTGAGCTTAATGCCTCCTGTCAGACTATATGCATCTGCCTCCCTGAATAACATAAAATAGAAGTTACAGTGGAAAATACAATAGTTCTTGCACGATCTTTGTTTCATTTATTCATCTCAGAGGAAAAAAATGGGCCATTTTTCACTCTTTAACAGATTTAATTTTAAAAAATAAGTCTGTGTTGAGGCTTACTTCCTTCTCCCACTTTCCCTGGCAACTTTCAGGGCATGTGCAGTCATTGCAACTGCTTGGATCTCAGAGCCCAATGATGGCAGGCTATGGTTGAAACACACAGAGGTGGTGAATAAGTTGAAATATTTTATGATTATAAAGGACCTTGTTTGGCTTAAATGCTGGCCATGACTGACAAATAATTATGAACAAACAGTTCTAACAAATAATTACGAAGGACTTACAGTCAAGGTGCAACTCTGGAAAGTGCTCTGGTCTTCTGCTGACAGGTATCAAAGGAACTTGGTTTAACTTCAGGTATACAAGATTAAGTAGGATTTTGATAGCTGTACTTTCCTCATAACAAATTCAGGATTCTTAGTTGTGGATGACAGCCATAGCCTAGAGTTAGTTTAACTGGACTGACGAAGACAAATTCCCAATTCTCTATTCTGGAGATCCTCAAGTTCTGATTTAAATTCACATATCTTGATTTAGATGCATCTCAAGAACAGACCAGGCTCAATTCACAAGGACTGTGACTGATCAGTGCCCATCCCAGGAGAGAGCTTAACAAATGACCATTCCCACGACAAGAGGCCATTAGCAGTTCTTTCCAGCTGGCCTTCCACCTTCTCTCTACTGTCTAGTTCTCCAAGTCTGATTAGACAGGAAAGAAAGGGTGGACTAGAAGTCAGGAGAATAACTAGAACTCTTCAGCCCTGTGCTCTATTTCTTATTTTACTGATCTGTGAATTTGTGTTAAAAACATGGAATAAAAAATTAGTAAACCACCCTTGTACAGAAATAAAAGCATCAAATTATATAGTTGCTTACCAGTTCTATTGAAGCACATAAAAAAATAATTTTGAAAATACTGAAAAATACAGCCCATGCCTAGAGCTTTTTAAATGGCTCAAAACAAATGTGTCATAGTTTGGCTTCCATAATCTTTTTTTGCCTTCTTTCTCACACACAAAAGGCTAAAGCCATTTTCTTCTGTTTGAAGAATTTTGTCCCCTGAATTGCAGTTCCCTGCAATGCAGCAGGCTTTTAATGAAGCAAATAGGATTAGGCCACTGGAGGAGTAGTTTATCCTGATTTTTGAAAATCTAAATCCAATATTGTTTGAATGATGCTGGCCCTTCTTTCATCAATCCTAGTCCAAAAGATGTTTTGAACTTTCTGTCAAAGTACATTGTATAACAACAGGACAGTGATATGAGTCACTGGAATATCTCTGCTCCTCATAGGAGAAAATTTAATCAGACCGACACTGTAACATTTTCCATTGCCACCATATAAATACATGCATTAGAGAAACAATAATTTGTGCTGTCCCACTCCAGGAAACTCCAGTCAGGCTAAAATAGCCACTGTACCCAGACTTGAGAGCCATAGGCAGGTCTGTACAGGCAGCCCACAGCACAGCCACAGTGCAAAATAGAGGAATTAGAAGCCTCACAAAACAAATCAGGTCATCCAGGCAACTGCATGGTTCTGCCAAGAAAACTGCTTCTGAACTGGAGGCTGGTCCCAGCTCGGTTATGCTGGTCAAGGTCGCATCTCATCTTTTCCCTACTTATGTAAGCAGATAAAACCTGCCAGAACAGCTCTGCTGGCCTGAGCTGGAGTGATTTGATGTGGGAGCCTGTCAGAACTGCCACTGAAAGGATGAACAAAGACGTAATCTCTGGCAGTCAGCACTAAAATCTGCCTTTGCTATGGCCAAATTCAGTGCTGCCAATTCTTCTTCTCAACTATGCTGGCTCTGCCTTTTGAACTACCCAAATATGAAGCCAAAAATTTCCCTGTGTATCCTGTAAACAATACAGTGAAGAAACATTCATGTAACCATTTCCTTCCTGGTTTCTACTGATCCAAATAATGCAGTAAATGAGACTTTTGAACATGTTGTGCTCTTTGGCTGATGCCAGGTCTGTGTTGTAATCATCATTCCTGACCTGCACGGGGCAGATTCTGTGCAGCAGGTCAGTGGTTGTTGTGAACATTTGTGCTGCTCCCCCAGATATTCCTGAGCTGCCACATGCAATCCTGGCTGCATTTCTTCCTTCTCCAAAAGGGCAGCATTTGAAGAGCCAAAGGATCTGCTCTACCTTTGGCAAAAATCCTTTGGTTGTTCTTTGACTTTTTCATGGTTTCACTATGGAGGAAAAAATAATCACTGCAATATAACATGGAGAAGAGATAATGCAGGTTTACAGCAATTGTGTCCAGCATATCACATCTACCCTCCCTGCTGTGCCCTGTGTATCATATGGCATGCATTTTCCCTTTTAAGGGTGGGAAACTGCACAACTGCGATACTGTCCTTCAGGGAATCATTTGGTTTAGTGGGTAAAATGCAGCTCTACTGCAGTTAAATTTGGTGTATTTCTGATCTGGCATTGTTGCACTCACTTTTGAGAGGTCTTTATAGCCAAATGGACAAGAGGTGAACTCAGTGGTCTTTCTGGGGACAGAGGGTTCAGGATGAGTGTGGGGTTGTGGATTTCTCACTACTCCCATTAGTTATGGCCATGGGGATGCTAGCACATTGCATTTCCCTCCTACCCCACGAACTCTGCTCATCCCAAGCCAACCCACCTGGAGTGGGTTAGCAGTGCCAACCAGCTCACATGGCTCCTGTCATGTCAGGCATTCACTGCACTCGTTGAATCTATTCCAGACACTTTTGCCTTTTTCCTATGTCTGTTTTTGCCCATGCCTTCGAAAATATTGTACACCAAGTCAGATCTTCTGCTTAACCAGCTGCATACGTATGTATATTACAGTCCATCACCCCTATACCCCAGTTTCCTATTTTCCTCCAAGTTCACAGTCTTTGTAACTTCATTTCCTAGAGACACATAGCTCTGTCTAATCTCACTGTTCTTTCTGTCCCACTCTCAACCTTCACCCTTGGCTCCATTACTTCACAGCACTTTGTCTCCACCTAGCAATCCTTTGTCTTTTCTAATGCCATTTTCACGGCCAAGATCAGCATTTGCTTTTTTACCTGAGCTTTGTTCCTCATCTGATCCAGTGCCGCTCTTTCCTGTGTATGCACCAAAAATGAATCTTTGTCTTGTGTCTGTCTCACTCTCAACATGAGACTCTCGGGTCACACAGAGCATCTTCCTGCATTACTCATAGCACCTATGATGTTATATAAATGATCCAAATGGGCACTGTATCAGGTAAACTATGTCATACAGCCTGGACCGCGGCCAGAGCACAGACGGAGATTTCTATTCATGGCCCCAGTCCTCTGCTTGTTCCCCATGCCTTAGCATATTCTTTTTCTGCGAGTCCAATTCTTGTATGTTTTCCACCGTGACTCAAAAGACAGAGGCATTTTCATTTTCTTCCCATTTTCTCAATCTTTTGTGCATCAACAAAAAACCATTAAGGAATACATCACAATTAGCACTTCCTCAGATGCACTCATCTGTCGAGAGCACTCAGCACAGAGCCAGTCATCTGCAGGTGGGTAACTTAATGCCTCCTCTTACCACTTTTATTTATCTCAAGTTAATTGCCAGAAGTGGAAAGCTCTCCGTGTTCTGCATTGAATGCATGATCATACAAATACTTAAGATGATGGATAGCTGTCTGTGACAGCTATCAGTAAACCAGAGATGGAACAGGGATTCTCAGAGCCAAAAACAAGAGCACTTGAAAAAGCTGGTGCAGACAGGATGGAGAAAAAGACCTGAAGCTGATACACATTTAGCAGCTGTAAACACATTAGACTCCTCAGGTCCACTCTAGATGCAGTACGGTCCTTGTTTGTAGAATGCAGGCATTTCTCCCTACTCATATTTTTATCCCTGCTGGGAAAAATGGCTTACACATCAAGTGAAGTACACACCACCAGCACTAGCACATTTTCAGCACTGTAGTCACTGGGACCTGAGAATAGGGCTGTGAGGTGTCCCTGTGATAGAGCAGAGCATGACAGCTTTGTATGACAACTGTTTTTCAACCTACAAGTTTTTCAACCTGTTCTAGAGCAGAACAAGGATGGAAACTTTTTCTGTCTCCCAACACAATGTCTAATCAAAGACATACTGCCACTATGAATCAAAATGATAGGCGGGTTCATCTTCTGCAAGGCAGTGCGTAAACAAAAGCAATTCAAAGGCCACAGAGCCAACATTCTGAAGCCTTCACCCAACAGTCACATTGTCCTTGGAGTCAAATGGTTGGCCCTGCCTTGCATAAAACTATATACTCTTGTACGTTAGCAGGATGGAACCCAGAAAATCAGGTGGCTATTGCTGATTAGCCCCCATCAGTAATTTGCTAATTCCTTATGGATACTTGGAGGTGCACATGTTGTGGGGAAAGACAGCAGTGCCGGAGCAGCGCCGCTGTGACGCACCAACCCACCAGGCTCTACGCAAGAGGAGCCTCACAGGAGGTGCCGCATCGAAGCAGGGACTGCCTTGCCTTTCTCAGCAAGCTCTTCCTAACAATGTTGCTGGTGCATATACTGTTGTGAGAAGCCAGCTGGCTGCCATCTGAGAGCAGATGCCAAGTGGCTGTCAGACTGTCATCTTGAGTTTTAGTATTCAACCCATCTTTCTGTGAATTGGCTTTTGGCCTTTTCTCCCCCAGGGAAGAGTTGTGCCTCAGCCAAACCACCTCAGATTTGTCTCCTGTAAAAGAAATGAAAGTATGAGTCACTATTACTTCTGGTGAAACAATTAATAAATGGCAATTCAAGTGCTTTAAGGTTTTTTCCCACCTTTTTTTTTTTTTGTAGTTACGTAACTTTTTCCTCAGCCATTCCTAAAAGAAACCCCAGGAAAACACATAACAGCCACTTCAGACAGTTTAGTCATTCAATCTGTCCATTATGTAATTAATTAGAAAAGCTGAGAGAAATACAGTTCTTCAGTGTCTGAGCTCCTGATGGTCCTATTTTAAGTTTTAATAAAAAGGCTGGTTGCATATGGTGTTCAATAGAGCACTGGTCAGTCCTGGAGAAATGTCAGCAATCTATCCAAAGATGCAAGACAAAAATAAATGAAAACAAACTAAAAAATACTCAAAATTAAACAGCAGAAATCCTTGGAACAATTTTTCTACAAGTAGTGGTCCAAAAGATGCAACTTCAAGTACCCTTAAAGGATTGCTACTTCTATGAGAAGTGCTTCACTCGTGTTCTTTGGGAATGGAACAATTTTCAGATGTGTCATGGCAGGCAATTTAACTCACTGATCTTGTGGGAAAATAATACCCTTAAGAGTTCTGGAGACTGAAAGAAGTCATTATTGCCATTGAAGCAAGAAAGTATCTGCTGGGAAGATACTTATATAAGTAGAAAGAGCATGTTTTCCATCAGAACAACCAGCTAAAAATAGGCAAAGGCCCAGCAAAGAAATTGTTCCAAGTAACTTGTGCCATTATGCAGGATTTCCATTCTGCATTGTCATGTGACCACCTGAAACCAATCATACTTGTGTTAAATCTCATTAATGCAGAAGGATGCATATTATTTCTAATTCCGCTCAAAAAAGTAAAATAGTTGTTTCCTTTCATGTTTCGGGCATTCACATTTAACTTCTGACAATAAAATACTATTTAAGTTTATCCAATGACACAAAGCATCTGCTTGTTCACTGCCAGACCAAGGAAACTGAAAGAAGGAAAAATGTTTCATATACACTCAGTTACAGAAACAGGTTTTAAGCACAAGAATCAGAGCAAAGCAAAATGCACCTTGCAGCACCCAATGAAAAGGTCACAAAAATGTTGAAAGGTCTAATACAGAAAGATCACTGTGGTCTGTGCTGCCAGCTCCCATAGAACTAGGTTAATAATGAGGAAATGCATTTAATTTTAGGCCTTTTCAAGAAGAAGAGGGCTGATGTCCTGACATAGCAGAAAACCTTGGGACACTTCCAGGACTTGGCTCAGGAATCCTGCTGTATAGCTTACGTAGTGAGAAATGCTGGTTTGGGTGGAGAAGTCCTGATGTCATTTTGGTAACAGCAGTAAGAAATTAAAACGTTAAAGTAGAGACAGCAAAGAGGACCAAACCACAGCATCCAATGCAGCAGCATGCTATTTCCTGGATCTCAGTGCCTGGGCTACGCAGGGTCCTAAAATAGGCATTGTTTGGTATCTCTCGCATGTCCTGAAGAGCCACATCATAATTTTCTTGAGGTTTCTAGTTAAAAATATTCTCTCGTTGGGAAGAGTCAAATTGCAGGAAAATCAGGCATCTTTTCCTTTACCAACAAGCTTCTAATAAGTTTTCATCTCCAGGAATTTGTAATAGCACCAAGAAAGATACTAAAGCACTTTAAGCCATGGTTGGGATTAGAGGCATTGCAGCAGTGACAGTGGAAGGCAGGTATCTAAATTACTGTGCTTCAGGGCATGAAAAGCCAGACAGGAGGAAGTGCAAGCAGCAGGGGCATACCCTTTCCAGTGCCCTGCCAATCCTGGTTTTCAGAGAACCTGAAAAGAGGATAAAAACATATTTGTCACATGTTCATTAAAATAAAAGGAACACACCAAGTACAGATTTCTTTAAAAATATTTGGCTGGTTTTAAGAACAAAATATTTTGTGTTTTTCTAATTTATTGTTTCTAATCTTCACATGCTGTTTTTCTCCACATTTCTCCATCTCATCTTAAAATTACTGCATTTGATGGAAAGCTTGTATCATCTGACCAGGCTCATTGAAATGAACATTTCTCATGAAAATTTTATTTTTGTGAAAATGTCAAATGCAAAAGGGTTTTGAAAAGCAGGAATCTTAAAAAAAAAAAAAAATTAGACAGGAAAAAAAGATCTACTTTTAAGAGCAATCCTTGAAATGTCATCCATTTTTTGACCTGCAAGGAATTACACAGGACAGTTGAACAGAAGAATCTCCCTAGGGTTGACCTCCAGGAGTACAAAAATAATGCCAATAAACCATGAAATTGTACCCCAAAGACGTTAAGAGCCCTGAGGTTGTTTTGGTCCTGGTTTGGCCAGATTTCTGAAGACCCTGCAAAGAGGGAGAGGGAAAAGATGCTTCTGTCAGCACTGCCCACATGGTCCTCCACGCACTGGAGGACGCCCCTGGGACTGTGCCCAGGCTCTTCACTGCACTGGTGGCTCTAGGAGCAAGGTCTCTTGGCACACAGTTGGGGTCAGTGCAGGGACCTCAGCCAGGCACTCTGCACCTCTGCACTTGGGTCACTTTGTCCTTGACAGCTTCCCTTGCGTCACTGCCTGCCCTGGATGATGCGGCCACCAAGCTATTTGCTTTCCCAGGCCATGACACTTGATCCTCTGCTCCTCCTGTGCTTCCAAAGGCATGCACCAACATGGCTTCACTTGGAGCAATACTGCAGCCATATGTGAGTGTGATGACTGTGCTGGCCCGGGCACTGGTGAGAGGAAACCTGGTTCTCCCCAGATCCCTCTGGCTAGAGCCACTCTGCCCTGGGAGGAATGGGGCAGCACTCTGGCCTCTTTTGCCCCACGGGTGTGTGGCCATGCTGCCGACCTTCCTGCCTCTCTTTACAGCTTCCAGTGTATGACAGAGCTGCTCAGTCTCAGCACCACCAGCCAGGCAGCATCATCCCTCAGCTCCCTGGCTACTGAAAGAGCAGCTAGTCAGGCAGGCTGGGATGGGAGCTCCCCAGTCTCTCTGGAATGGAGAGACAGCCGACTAATGCTGTGCCAGCTGAAGGTCGACCAGGTCACTGTCTGAGCTTCTGGACAGCAGCACTAGCAAGCATTTGACTGCTTGACACAAGAGTTCCACAGATGGGAATTTCAAGCAGTCCTGAAGACCTTCCATGGGCTCTCTTGACCTGAAGATCTATCCAAAGGCAAAATCTGTGTGTATTGTTGTGTTGATTAGCACCATGGGTGGAGGATCTGACCATTCAGAAAATCCTTTGGATGGTTTCTGCTGCAAAACAGACCAAACTGATAGATAAGATATCAGTATAAACTTTTCCTGCAGATGCAGAAGCAGTCACACAGGGCAGTCCTCCATATTGTTTAGATAGTTAGATGTTTTACATGTAGTACAAGGGATGATGGATTCTGCCTGTGAAGGAATGGTAATATAGGAGCGTTGGACGGTTGGATACGAGAATTAACATTGCAGATAACACAACTGTGAACATTATACTGTTTTTCCAGCTTTTAAAAAGGCTGGTTTAAAGTGCTTTAAAGTCTGTAATTTTTGAGGCATGCACACCACCCCACCCCCTCCCCCCCCTTAAAAACTGCTCTGAAGGCTCTGGTTATTTCAGAACCCCTTTTGCCTTCTAGACCGATGGCTCAATCTGGTTTGCAGAATATGTCTATCAGTGCTAGGTTGTACTTCACACTATCACAGTGTTTAGAAAACTCTTGCACACCACCAAGCCCTCCTGCCATTGTGTGGTGCCACACCACCTTGTTCCTTTTGAAATGCTTTCTTGGCACTGTGTGTAAGCTGTAGGCCTCTTGGTTTGCAAGCCAGGTTGCCACTTGTTTTCTGTTCAGGCTGGCAATTTGCCTTTTAGCAGCTTCAGAAAGGAGATTTTTACCTCCTCAATTCCCTAGACATATAATAAAGTCTTTCAACAGACGCGGCACTGTAGACACGTCTACTGTGACAATGCTACTACACACATGTCACGGCGGGTGGAGATGGTGAGGGGTACCGCAACCTTCCAAAAGCGTCTCCAACACGGAGCCGTTCGGTGGCCACCTCCCACGCACACACTCAATCGCACTCGCGCCTGATGGTACTTGCAACAGGTCGACGGCAAAGGGTTGGGAAGGGTCCTTCGTGTGGGGTTCCACAGGAGAGGTTTATTGCAGACACGCACTCAAAGGGTACCAGGAACAAAGAACCAAGAACAATGGAGGGCCCAGGCTGACATAGGGGGTTGAGGAGCCAATGGTCTGAGGGCCAGGGGGCGGTACAGAGGTGTGGCCAGGGTACCGAGGCCAATAGGGAGATATTGGGGGAGCGGTGAGGGAACAAAGGCCCAGGAAGGAGTGGGGAAGGGAGAACTCTCTGAGGCAGGGACATATTAGGAAGAAAGGGGCAGGGAAGCCAACAGTCCGACTGGGGGAACAGAACCAGGGTATGTGAGCATAATGAAGCAAAGACCCTTAGAAGAAGCCATTTCATTCTCTCTACCTTTCTAAGAGGGTGTCACAGGCTACCACACACACACGTAAGAAATAAAACATTGGGCTAACTAGTGTTACTTTTTGTTGAAAGCCGTCTTCTGTGACAGTCCTCCTTCCCTGGACTACTGTAGGTCTGAGCAGACCAGGGCACCCTTTTGCCTCCTGTCTCCTCAGTTTGTTGCCAAAGCTTTTTGAAACATTCTATAAGGTCATTGACTTACTAACGAGAAAATAGGTACAGCACCAGCCTACACCCCATGATATGTAGCTGTGATCCCCCAGAGCCCTGAGTGAAAATGTCTGTCTCCATGTATGCTGCAGTCAGGGCTTCCTGCTCTGACATACTTTCATAAAATAAAAATACTTTCAATATATGGAAATCAAAGTCTTGTGTCCAACAAAGCATTTGTGATCCTGTGTCCTAATGTAGGGTTTTAGCTCTCTCATAGAGTCCCAGCATCATACCAAGGCCAGCAGTTATTTCATTGAAAACTAATGACCTAAAAACTTTCCTGGATTTGGCCTACTGTTCCTGTTGGCTTCTTGTCCCATGACTATAATTTCCAATCAGTTCTAATTTAAATGACTTTTTATTATCTTCATGCTAATCACAAGCTTACAATTAAATGCAGCATGTAGTTTCCAAGAAGGAAGAACAAAATATTTCCCAGTAATGGCTACTTGGGGACTATGAGAACAACGTAAAAATATTCAGAGCATGTAAAAACACAAAACTGTAAAGTATTTTTTTTTTAAAGTAAAATTAATTGGATGAAGTTGAGCAATGAAAAATGTAAGTCAGACAGTATCAGGAGGGATGTCCTGGCACTCCATTAAACTGCAAAATAACCTCCTGATGGAAGGGGTTGGAAGCATCATTAGTCCCATTCATCTAAAGCAAGACAAGGCAAAGCGATGAATGGAGCAATGATCTTCCTGACCCTAGAGCACCACAAACCTTGATGAAATACCCTTGTATTGGCATTTCAGTTGAACTTGTGGAACTGGTGTAGTGGTCTGTACTTCACCCATACCACATATGTCCATTATACTCCCATTGGGAAGGAAGGAGGCTGGGTTACCTGGAGCCAGAGCAGGAGGAGCTTCAAATGCAGGTCTTGCTTTATGCAGAACAGCAGAGCAGCCATGAAGGGCACTTGAAGGCTTTTGGCAGACATGAAGTATTTCCTTGTCACTTAGTAGCTTCAAGGCCCAGGGGCCTCTTTCACGTGTCACAAAGTCCACTTTCCTCATAGGTGGCTGTCAAGTTTCCTGGAAAAGACAGATTCAGAGGATATCAAGCAGAGAAACCAGCTGTTAGGTAAGATAATGCTTCTGAATTGTCAATGGAAAATAAATTTCTATGTTGCTCCAGAGCCCTGTCTAGTCACTTCAGGTAACTGAAGCGATCAAGTTTCCATGGTTTCTCTAGTGAAACTTTTCTACTCCATAGATTCCCTGAAAGAATTGATCCTAATACTGATCCCAAGTTCTCCTTTGCTCAGATTTACTGCTCAACCCCCAATTAACGTTCTTGATGCGACATGGTTGTCTGATTACCATCGCTGCTATGTAATTGGAGTAACTTAAATAACTGATGCCAAGTGGATAAGGACATCCCATTATCCCACTTATGGTAGTCATCTCCTGAAGCAGTTGCACTGCTGTCAGGCCCCTCCCAGAATGACCTTAGGCAAGAACTACCGTGAAGATTTTATAAGAACATCTCTCTGGCTGCCACCTCAGCAGCACCTAAGATGCAGATGCATCTAAACATCTGCTCCATGCTCTTAGGTGACAAAGACATGAGAGAGATAGCAGGCAACTAAAATTCAGTTTGTAAGTGGGAACACTGGTTTGGCTAGATAGATCACTTCAGAAAGAAAGTTATTTTTCAAGGGAACAACAACACTATATGGTTAAACAAACCATAAACTCTGGGGTTACCTTGAGAAGATGGATTGCTGAAATCAGTGTTTTTCAACATTAACCTTTTCCTTCCGGAAAGGTCAGTTCATACCTCTATTCCACTGAACATGGGAGCTTAAGTGCTAGAATTAATGCATCTTAGGAGCAACCATCCCAAGAGGGGGGCCTGTCAAAGCTGTAACAGCATAAAACAAGGGGATTTGTGTGTTTTTTTCAGTCTGCCACATGCAGCTTTTACAGTCACTAGTATAATGCTCTTTTGGAAATCCCTCAGTGATAGCACACTTCATTTGTTCTACATTTAGGTTACCACTTCTCAACAACTAATAGGGGGGCAAAGGGGCTTTGGTTTTTTTTAGCTACAGAAGTAAGCAGAGATATTGTGGTACTGCAGAGCAGCTCACACAGCATCTCCACACCCTAACCTTACAGCAGCACCCTAGATTTGTGAAGATAAAGTGACAGCAGACTGGAGGCTTTTATTCCAAGATTTTTGCTGAAGTTTGGAAACGTTTTCAACCTTGAATAAGCATCTCCTTATACAAATGGCCTATTAGGCATATAATCCCCGATTTCCTCATCTAGGAATGATCTTATTAAATGTCATTAGGTTATTGCTCCTATTAACAGTATCAAAATGCATCAAACATCCTCCAGGTTTGCCAGCAGTGACCCATTTGCAAATTGTGCTCTACAGCCATTATGTTCTTGCACACAAAAGAGGCGATTCTTTTAAAATGCAGCCTTAGATGATGATGCTGGGAAACTGCTTACCCTCCTATAAAACATACATATAAAATATGTAAAGAGTCTGTCAGGGAAACGTTCCTCTATAAAATGTGACTTAGTCTTACATGTAACTGCAAGTGTAACTTGATCTTACTAGTACTAGGTGTACTAGGCACTGAACTTACAGGTTTTGAGTTTCCAGGCTTTGAATTATTCCACCCTGTTGGACTTTTATGGCTTTCTAACCCAAGCCCTTACTCGGAGACACAAAGCAGCACAAAAAGTGAAAACAGCACAGGATGTGGAGGCTCAGTAGCACACTGATAGCATCACTGTGCCATCCTCCCCTCTGCTGTGACAAGCGCTTTAACTGTTCCCTGAAATATTCTGGATAAATCCATGAGATTTGTTGATACTGAGTACATCTTTTTGACTCACTTAAAAGGTTAAATTTCTTGAGGTAGAAGAAAACCAAATAAACCTTTCAACAAACATGTATTAACCTTTGCTACTCTGGGCTAGGGTAACCATTGAAAAACATGCTTAAGAAAACAGTGTACTTCTAATATGCCCCACATCTCCTAGGTTCTGTAAGGTCCATGTAAATATCAACTCTTTCTACAAGTATCAGGAGCCAGTAAGTGATAAAGAGAGAAGGGCATTCCTAAAAACAGCAAGACTGCATAACAAATTTCCTGTTATCTACCACTATTTGAAATTACATCAGTGTCTCCCTTTTGATATGACTTGTTTAAGAAAATGCCTTCTCACCAGAGGAAAGCCCAGGCAGATGTGAAAAAAATCCCCAGTTGTTTCAGATGAAGTTAAGTTTTCACTTGTTCCGAGAAGCTGAAAAATCAGTATACTAAGAGGAAAATCATATTCTTCTTTCTTGAATCTACCTTGCATTATCACACAAATTCTTAAGTCTAGATATTTTAAGGTCAGAACACTCATTAAGATACAATCAAGGCTCTGTCTGAAACTTGGAGGCAAAATTAGAGCAAAGTTATTCAGGGGAAATGGAAGAAAAATTTATAAAAAGGACTCAAAATGAGTCAGAGGGCAGAAAGATGACTGACCATGTTTGTTTAAAAATATGCCAACTGTACACAAGGAAAAATGTGCTGTGAAAAAACTGTACATACAGCAGCTGGCAAGAGTTTAACAATTTTGAGTTCTCACTGGACAAGTAAGCTAAATAATTCAAGGCACTTTCACAGCTATTGAACTTAATTTATGAGCCTAGATTGCTGATCTTGCATATGGTTCAGGGAAATCCGCACCAGTCCATATCATTATCACCTTCAATTCTAACTCTCTTACAGTTACAGCAGTTTGGGAATGTTCAGTGTGAAAATTAAGTTTTTTACAAAAGCAGAGCTGGTGAGATTCTGGCTTTACACTTGATTCTTCACTCTTCAGTCATTGCTGCCATTGTTTCTAATTATCTCACATTACAGAACGACAAAAGGAATACAGAGGCAAGTGGAAATCCACTGTGCTGAGTGCTGTACAGACAACTAGAGACAGTCCCTGTCCCAAGCAGCCAGAGAAACAGCAGCAAGCTTCTAAAAGGTAAGAAAATAGCCACCATTTAAGAATATTTTTCAGGGCTGGACTGTTGATGGATTATGTATTATATCTACTGGGGCTGCCTCGTTTTCAATTAATAAAGTTACTTTAAAATGAGACCTAGTATCACCATGTTTGGAATAATGCAGAGCAAAATCATGTGTGTGGGGGGGAAGGCAGCATAGCAACCGCTAACACTCAGCGCATAAGCATTGGAAGATAAGAACAAAATACTAGGGGATGCTTATCAAAGTTCTATAAATATAATCTAGAGAAAAGAAAACTCGTGGGGCCATAGCTTGAATCTATAAATACCTTCAAAATATAAATATAAATGAAGGAAGGGAATTACTCAATCTCAGCAGATGCTGAGATGCAGAAGCAGGCTAACGAGGAAGGAGTTGAGACTAAGCTCAGAGCGCATTTCTGAATGCTAAAAGCAGTTGGAGCCTGAAAGACTATCAAAGAGGGTACCATCCTGCTAATACACAAAGATGTATTCAGTGAGCCATTAGTGGGAAGAAATGCAGGCAGGGTGCAATCTTCAAAGAGTAGAAAGACAAGCTGGCTGCCCAAGCAACCTTTCTAGCTCCCACATCTGTCTGGTGTCAGGAACGGCCTGAATGGATTCTCAGCCCTTGGGACAGGTGTTTACGGCACTCAGGCTCCTGCAATGTGACAGTAAAGTAGTAGCTGGAGACCAAATAACCTCAGTGGTAACAAAATAAACATGAAAAAGTCCTTTTGGAAATCAAAAGACAAACAAAATCCAAATTGACTTGGGGAATTTATGAGAGTTTTGAGGTCAACTTCACCCCAGAGCATTAAGTCTTTTTTTCTTTCCTTTTATTGAGGAGAAGCTTGTAAAGTACTGACATGGCTCACAGGGAGATGCTGTCCTTGAAAACCTTGGCTCCTAGGACGCACAGATGAAAATGCAACATTGCACGCGGGACTGGCAGTCCCCCCACACCTGCCCGCAGGTCAGGCCTGAAGGTAGCTTGTTTTGTGCACATTACTCAGGGATAGGGGAGTCTGGGATTCCCAATGTAGCATTTGGTTGAGTGGGAAGAGTGTAAGTATCCTTTGGGTTTCTGTCAATCTTCGCTGGTACTGACAGTTACAGAAGGGTCAGAAGGAAGTTTGGACTTTGGCCTTGTTTGGACAAACCTGCACGCACGAGCGTTGTTAATGCAACATCCCATGTTAGGAAATCACATACTTGTGGTGCGCCAAGGTACTTTAGCCCCATTTATTTAAATTTTAATTTCTTCTTTAAATACAGGGCCTACTATTATACCTGAAATAATGGGCACATCAATACTACCATAGGACCATTAATTTACTCAATTTCTTGTGGTTTTTTACATCTGTATTAGCAACTGCAACATTGTAGGAAGAATTGTCACATATAACACGTTCGATTATCTTGGCTACTGAATCCTGACTAGTGACATTATTTTAGATGTGTTACTGATTAAACAATTCTTTTGTAGTGCAAAATGCCAGGCTTGGTAGAGAGCAATATAGCAGCCCCCCTCAGACCTGACAATTCCTACGAACCTCAGCTTCTAGCATCTTCAATGATTTCCTGAAGACCAAGTCTCTCTAACGGCTTTGGATCCTTTAAAGCTCAACTAACTATAAACAGCATAGAAGAAGGAATAATTCTCCCAGTTAAGCCTCCCACAGAGACTGTTCTCTGTGCCAGTGTACAGATGAATAGGCTTTGAATGCTAATTGTAACACTGTGTGTACTCTTCCTGAGCTAATCAGCTCACATGGTACAGACAAGCAACTTTTATTATCAATTCCTTTCCAGCACACAAACCCTCCTGAAATGCTTTTCCGATAGCTAATTTAGAGACCTCCCGTTGGCTTAGTTCAGGCTGTGGAAGGTTTGTAAACAAGCTGTGTTATTCAAGAGGAATTTGCTCTCTCTCACTGTCTCTCTTGCTTTCTCTCTCTTGCCTGAAGTATTAAAATCTAATGGAAGGAGTTGCCTAAGAGAGGGAAGCAAAGCATGCTAATACCTATTGGCAAAGGCACATGTTCAATGTCTCAAGAGGTTTCATGTGCAACAGACAAGAAAACTCACTTGCAGACCTAAGTAGCAGTGTATCACTTGTTTTACAAAGTAAAAAATCACTGCAAAAAAGAAATTATTTTCTCCTTTTGATAGTGGAGTAGTCTTTACCATTAGAAGTTATGTACAAATTTGGGGTTGCTCCTCACTTTGAAATGAGATATTCTATATATGATCAAAGCAGTGATAACCTTCAGATATAAAACCTCTGCTGGGAACCCTGCCAACATGAACTGCAGACAGCATCAACAAGCTGAATGCTAAGAGTTTCCCCACACTGTGTATGGCTGTTCAGATTTGTATGGAATGGGTAAAGAAGTGCCACTAAAACTGAATATTTTCCATTGCTACAAGTGACCCCAACAGCAATGTGGCGGAGTCACTTTCAGACTAGGTATTCTCTGTTTTTAAAACCCCAGTAAATGTACTCCTAATCTGTTCAGAAGTCTGTTTTGTTAAACAAAAAGTGCAGTTTCACAGAAAGAAGCCTTCTAATGTTTCTAGCACTGCTCTGTTTTAAATCTTTGGGAAAAGAGAGTGCAGACTGTGGAAAAAGGAGCTTTCTTTATAAGCTCAAGTGTGTGAATAGCTGGTAATAGCCCTCAGGGGAAAAAGAAACTTAAACCAACCACTCCTCTCACTCATCCCCCTCTCTTCAAAAAAAAAAAAAAAACCCAACAAAACCCCTCCACCAACCCAAGAGAGAGCTCCTTGTTTGAGATAAAGAGAGTTTTGTAATTTAACAGTATTCTTACTAAAGAACAAAGATCTTAGTGTAGCTCAAGTGGACTTTCAGAGACTCTTTGTAAATGTTCTCTCCTTGCTGGAAGTTAATTTGATCCTATTGTGTCTGTATTCCACTGTAATAGGTTGTTACATTGCTATTACACTACTGTTCTGAGCAGCACCTGGGAGCTGCTGCTCTTACATACACAGTCTGATGTGGGGAAAGCTATTTGCAAGCCATTTAAAAATCCACACTGAGTGGAAGCATGGGCAAACTTTTCCTGCCATGGAATTCAGACGCAAAACAAGGACTTAGTCCTCATATAAGCCATTCACCAAATTCCCAGTTTATGCTGAGAGAGGGAAATCACTGAATGATCTGGTCTCTCTTACAGCTGAACACATATTTATGAAAGCCACTTAATTCTTTGGCCTCTCTCTGTAATCTATTTTGTTCAGCAGTGGAGCCACATTTTTCAAAGGTCTTAATATTTTTCTTGAGCAGCTTTTGAAATGGTAAGTGCAGACCAAACTCCCCTTCTGCTGAAGTTGGTAGCAGACTCTCACTTCTTCAGCCAGCAAGTGATTAACTGTGGTTCCCACTGACAGTATGAGTACCTCAGGAAACAGTGTTCATGTCCCATGTAAGTGACCCCTTTGTTTCTCATCCACATTGACTGTGTATTGTCACAGCAGCTTCTTATACAATACAAACAAAGAGTCTAAAGAGAATTTAAGAACTGCATGAAAATGTCATCTTGTCTTCACTTCAGACAAGGATCTCTTATATACATTGGCTTTTTCTTGTTAGCAAGGAGATGAAAATCTCAAGCATCTCTTAGCTCATTATTAATACATAGTCATGCTCTGCTGCTCACAAGGGAGATGGAGATACTGGCAGCAGGCCCCTTGAGACAGCAGCCTGATTGTACAACCCCTGTAAAGTAGACAATTCCAACTGACTGCTCAGAAGAAAGGACCAGTTACAGTTATTAACAACATTTGTTAGGCACCAGTAGTGTTTGTGGTGCTCCACAAGACAAATACTGTCCTACTTTATCCTGAAGAACAACAGATGTCAAAAGACTCTTTTGAAGATGCAGAGAAAGCAACAACATACAATGTTCCTGTTGGGTTTGGCATTGCTTTCCACTTTTTCTCCGATCGTTAAAGGGCCTGTAAATAATACCGAAATGGTGAAGACAGGCTAGTGACAACGACTCTGATAAAATGTGCTTTGAGGAAGAATTTGAATGAGAAAGGAGGGATACGAACATGCTGGGAGATAACAGCAGCCAGCAAGAGTGAAATAAAGTGAACAGAGCACTGGGATTGGCACTGATGACTACACAAAAGGAACCAAAGACAGAGATTTGGCTTGGTGAGGTATTGGGACGAAGCATTTCATCTTGGAAGGGAGAACCAGAAGATTCAATGAAGTAAAAACATGATTTGATTGTCAGGCAGAAGGTGGTTGTAGGAGCTGCATTTCTGACACAGCAGTAGGGAACAATGAGGGTGTATAGAAGGTGGGAAAAGGTTAGAGGTTATCATCAATGGATGACACTCAAGATGAAAGATAGTAGGATTATGATGATATTACTTATAAATGTTTAAGGACATAGAACATTAAAATGTGTTTAGGACATGAATAGAAGGAGCCACCAGATGGATGAAGGAGGGGAAGGAAGTAGTTCAGTCATGCTGTCACACATCACTGGGAAAGGAAAAAGACAAGAAAAAGACCAGGAACAAAAGCTATTAGGAGAAAATAAGGTAAGTTGATGGGAAAAGCTTGTGACAGAGCCTTTCCATCTTATTCTTGAAGTCAGTAACATTTGGAGGAAGAATGACAACAAGGCAGCTTAGGGAAAGAAATTAAAGTCTCAAAGAGGGACTTGATGCGAGCAGTGGGACTTCTGCTTGACAAAGATTTGAAAAGTCTCTTGGAAATAATTCCAACAGTCCCTCTGGCTCCCGAATGCCCTTTCAAGACATTCCGTGGTAGAAGAAGCAGAAACAAGATGTGAGCTATGGTTGTGTGTACATCACTCAAGTACAAAGGAGAGAATTACAAAGTGGAACCTAAATAATTAACTTGAGCACTTGTGAAAGCAAAAGAAGGAGCAGGTGATAAGGAGACCAGGAGCTGCAGGGACACTGGACATGTCCATAACTTATGGGGTGTACCTGAATGGACAAAGAAAGGGGAGCACACAAGGAGCACTGAAAGAGCAACAGCTGGTGATCACTGAAAATTTTGATAGTGAACAGTCAGCTAAGACACAATTAGGCACTTATATTCAGATCAGTTTCTTGGCAAAGAATGACATCTCTGATGTTCAAACATGCTTTGGCTTCTTGGTAAAGAAGATGCCATGTGGATGCAACTATGAATTTAAAACAGAAAAAGGAGAAAGTAGTCAAAAATAAGGCAGCCTACAAAGCTGTATTTACCAGAGATAAGACTAAATATATTGTTTTCTGGCATCATAGCTGAGAGGCTGCATGGTTCATCTCTTTGTTTCCATTTTGCAGACTTTAACAAGAGGCAGCACTTGCTCAAAGGAAATAAGCATCAGTATTAGATGCAATCAAGAGACAAGTTCATGCATTTGTTTAGATTTAGTCCATATTTGATGATGCAAAAGGCTTATTTGAAGTAATCTACAGGGCAGTACTCAGCAGATGCCGCTTAGGCTGAAATCAGCAACTGAGGGATCTGGTAATTATAGTCTCAGATACTTCAACCTGTGATTTCTGGACCCCTGAAAATACATGGGTTACTTCTAAGGAGTCTGTAAAAGCAAGAATCAGTAGGTTCAGATTTGTTGTACAGGATATGTATCTCCAGTGAGAAATTTTAAGGAATCTGTAAATTAAAAGGGAGTGTCCCTCTACACAGTAGTTTTCACTTCCTTCTCTCCCCAGATCATGTGGTTGATGTAACGAAATATTACATAAATGTAATTAAGCATGCAATAGCTTCCTCTCTTTTTGAATTTTAGGAAGATTTTCTTTCTCTCCCTTCTTCCCCCAAGGGCATTCCATACTATTTAGAAAACATTTGTTAAAAGATAGATTATTCTGTATATAAGATCCTAAGAATGAGATGGATATCTGAGGTCTCTCCATTATTCTAGAAATAGACCACATGCAGTACTTACACATAGTCAAGAGACTCAATTTTAATAAGACTATCACTGTGAAGAATAAAGAAAGGATTTTTACTTTACTCCCCAAAATAATGGGTAATTGCTCCTTTTTTTTTCCAAAACTGCCAGTTTTATCAGCATTTATCGTAGAATTCTCTCACTTCAGCAACTCCAAGGTTAATTTTGACAGAGAATGAACTGAGATAGGACACTGAGATTTACTTTCAGAAAAGAGGAAGGTTATATTAACCATACCAGCAAGTGTTCTTCCTTTATTCTCAAATTATTTGCTTAATAAGAAGGTCAGAGGGAGAAGGTTTTCAGATATATTGTTTCACATCAGAGGATACACTTCAGATCAACCCTACAAGTAGTCTGAGGACCATAATAAACCCCACAGTTTTCATTCTGCAAGCAAGTAGGAGCTTGTTCTTCTTGCTCCAAGCCAAGTAGAAGCCATTAGTTTCTCATCAGGACATAGCCTGAGTTCAGTGCCCCACTACTGGGCAACTGCTAGGTTAGCAACTTGTGAGCAAAGTGAGCATGCACGTGCCTTCAAAACACAAGAGAAATACACTCTTTTTGTCCCTGGGCAGAACTACTTGTTTCTCTGACTTTCAGAAAAGGGTAAATACTACTTTTCCTCAGAGCAGTTAGAGAAGGAAAACAAAAATACTGGTAAGTGGCTTGGAAAAATTAATACGCATTTCAAGATTAAGAGTTAGAACTTTTTATTATGCCACACCATTTCCTCTTTTTCTTTTAACAGATAGCATTCCCACTTTATACAACACACATCAGTTTTGAGGATAAACTTGCTGTTTTTTCTTCTTAAAATAGGGGCAATAGGACACAGCAAATACAGGTGCGTAACCTTTACTGAAGAACATGCAGTTTGCTGTATACTCTTAACAGAAACAAGTGATTTCCCCAAATGCCTAACAACAGACACTGGACTGTACAAGACAATTATATATGCTTTAATCATGGAGGACCTCCGAATCTGCACTTTTGGCCTGAAGGCTACTAAGGAACGTTTAAAGGAAATATATCAGAGGCAAGATAAAGTAGATGAATGAAAGGGAAGAAAGGGGTCATATTTATGTAATTCACGTAAGTTGCTCCAAGTATAACTTCAAACAGTATCACCTTTTTTCCCTTCTTTCATAGAAGTAAAAGTGAATTTCTTTTGATTTTATATGAAAGATGACACATCCATTGTATCTTTGTCATGCAGCACAAAACAGCTTTCAAGTAACACTCTGTAGTAACTTATTTCTGCTTTTTCCAATTAAAGAGAATTAAAATGCCACATTTAATTTCTTGTAGGTAAAGGTGCATAAGCCATTGGAAAGTCAGGGAAGTATGTTGTTGAATGTAGAAAGTTCTAAAAGTCTTTGCCTACCTTTAAGAGGCCCACCGTCTTCCACACAAGAATTTGTAAGAGGACTCACTACTATACTTGAGTTCAGGGGTTGCTCAGAGCCTTTTCTTATCCACAGAGGACACTGCAAGCAATAGCAAAGAATGGCATCTTTGAAAAATGATAGAGGCAGAGAATGTTCTCTCTGGATGACAATCATATTGCCATTTTCAAAGTTGGAAAAACCTCATATAGTTCCTCCAAGCCTCCAGTTTCTGCCCTTGGAATCTAACCAGCATGACTATTGGCAGCATGGGGGCTAAATCTGAGTCCTGGGATTAAGGATCCAAATAGAAGAGACTGCTGTGTACAGCTGGTTACAGATGTGGTTTAGGTCTATCAGGATTCATTAGTGCACAGCTGTACTGATCTGAGTACTAAACATCTACCCAACTACAGCAAGGTTACATCAGAGCACTATAACTCAAAAAAGTTTTTCAGAAAACAAAGAAAGAAAGGCAAAAATCCATTCCAGTAAACCCGAGTGCTTCATTTGCCTGTAAGTTGACTACGAGCAACAAAACAGTTTGATGCAGTCTCGCAACAAAATGAGTCTGTACCTTTTTGATACCAATGTAGCATGGGCTAACCAAAGGTGACACACAGCTGGATCTGCTTGTCACTAACAAGGAAGAACTAGCTGGAGACACGGTAATCAGTAGAAGCTTTGGCAGTGGTGACCATGGAATAGTGAAGTTCAAGATCCTGACAGGTGTGAGAGAGGACAGTAGCAGAGTACTCAGGTGAGCAGACCAGTTTATTCAGGGGACCCTAAATGGGTTCTGATGGGAGGCAGTTCTCAAGGGCCAAGGATCTCTGTGAATTCAAGGACAGAATCCTTTGAGCACAAGAATGATCCCCCCCAAAATTCAGGAAGATAAGCAGATTCTTCATGAGACTTTTGGTAAGCAAGGAACTTGAGATGAAGTTTCAATGTGAAATGGCAGTACATAGGAGGTGGAAGCAGGTACAGGCTATAAAGAATGAATTTAGAAATATTTTCTGGGCATGCAAGGACAACACTAGGAAAGCTAAAGCTTACTCAAAGTTGACACCCGTAAGGGGTATCAAGGATGACAAGAACCCTTAGTATAAAAAACCAAACAGTGAAACTGTGGGACCCTTGTTACATGGGGTATATGACAGCAAGCCCAAACATGGCTGAATTAATCTATGTCTTCTTTGCCTCAGTCCCCTCAAACAAGATGTCCCAGGCTTCACTGTTTAGGAAAAAGGGTTCAAGAGCAAGAACTAACAGCAGAAAATGAGGATTACAAGAGGAAACAGGCATAAATGGAAACAAGAGGGTTACAGACTGGCTATAAGGAAAAGCTTTTTTTCCCCATGGGGACAATGAGTAACACGTTGGTCACAGAGGTGTTGCAGTCTCCAGCCTTGGAGTTTTCCAACACCCAGCTGGTTAAATCCCTGAGCAATCTGTCCTGATCCCTCAGCTGGCCCCGCTTTGAGCAGGAGGTTGGACTGGAGACATCCTGTATTATCATATGATTTTCTGAACATGACAACCAGTCTAGCCCCTGCAGCATGATGAATCCTGAAGAGTGCTGCAACTTTTTTCTTAAAACTGTGTTTTTAGATAATGAGAACACTCTAACAGAACTTCCATGAGAAAGAATGGAAGAAGCCAGATCACAGTATCTTGTATGCCCTTCAGAGCCACGCAGACAAGTAGTGTCCAAAGCACCCAGCTTGCTAGATGTTGAGGGAAATGTGAAACTAAGCACTCTCAATGAAACAACAAACAGCTGCTGTATCTACAAAGAAAGGAAAACAAATAATATGCAGCTTTTTATTGCAGTGGTATTCATACTTTTATTTCCACTCACAATAAAGTTGGTAATATCAGCAAAATTTATTCTAGATTGAAAGGCTGTGCAAATATCTGTATAATTCAAGTGCAGTGCTTGGAATCCTGGCAGTTGGCCTGAATAGCTCTCTATGTAGACAAGTTTGGCTGTTTCTATATTAGCCACTCACAGCTATACTTCTCTCCTGGCCTATTAAGCCAGAAGATTACCCTTTACTTTATGTTTCTCTGTGTGGGACAAAATCTAACAGTGGAACTGCATTTACAGACAATATAATATGTAAATGATATGCACTGCAATTAAATAAATGTCCATTCTTCTGAGCAAGGTCCATTTAGGAATGCCCTGCTGACTTTAGGAAAGGACTGTAGTTCCTAAGTTCCCAGTTGAAACAATAGATGAACTGTGTGAGTGGTAAAGTTAGCTGGAGAAACAAACAGAGAAGATTTGTGCAGTGACATAAATTAGGACTTAAAATTATCTCAACAGTTTACATAACATTTGCTGTGCACGAATCCATTGCATGTGGTGTTTAATATTGCATATATGCTTTGGCAGATCCAGTGCAACTTTACAGTGAAGCAAGGACACAACAGATGACAACTCTCCACGAAGCAAGAAATGTGATAGCTTTATTCACATACTGCAGATGCAGTGAAATGAATCTGGGTTTAGTAATTATTTATTTATCTGCATGTGGGATTGTTTTGTCTGTTTCTCAGATTTTGGGTTGGGGTTTTTTTGTTTTCATTTGGTTTGGTTTTGTACATAGGTCACTATTGCCTAATAAGAGCCTAATATTTGTAAAGTACTGAGTAAATCACTTGATGTTTTTGAGTCTGGTGCCTATTGCTTCTTGCAACACAGCTGTAGTAATAAGGAGTAAATTGACTCAGTGATGCTGTTCAAATCAAAATAGGAAAGAGGATAACCTTGCAAATAAAATGGTATCTGTGCAAATAAAATGCATATGTGTTTCATCCATGTAATTGTAACTCTGAATGGTAACTCTCTGCAGTCCTTATGATGGATTTTAAATATTTGAACTGAGAAACCTAAAAATGCCCAATCACCCTACCCAGAAATCTGTGGTTAAAGAGAGCATTGCCAGAGAGCATTTCAGAGCCATCATAACACCTTGCTATATGTTTGCCAAGAGGACTCAATGAAGAACTTCAATAAGCCAAAGACTTGCAAAGGGTACCCTTTGACAAAAGGCATATTACAGGTATAGTTCTTGCTCTGTGCAGTCACCAAAAACCATTTAAAGTGCCAAGATCTATAGTTCTGCTTTCTGCTACATTTAGTGTCATCAGCAAGACCCACCCAAAAAATTAGAAAACAAACCCCCAAAGTAAACAGCTACCCCCAGAGGACCTGGGCCAAGAACTTCGTTGTTATCAAGTAGTGACTTTGTCCTGACTGCAGAATAGCAGGGGGAAAAATGCTCTATATACAATCTATCCCTCCAATATGTAGATGAAGATGTGACTTCTGGAAGTCCCAGAAGGTGCAGATATGGCATACAGGCTTGTACTGGCCCCTTTGAGCTTTGCATGCCGTCAGTGATAACAGGGCTGTTTAAACACTCTGCTGAAGAAATAAACAGTGTTTTCTATTCAAGTGCTTCAACAGCAAGCAGCCAGTCATCTTAGTGCTGAAGGAAGGAGTCTAAGGCTTAATTTCCAGGAAGGTTGTCTATACAACAGCAGTTATGTCAGAGGAGTAATATCTAGTTTACACAACAAAATATCCTTGAACTATTAAGCTGCAGGCAAAGACTGCAAATCAAAATTAATTACAAGTGTGTCTTGGCTGCAAAGAGACAGAAATGCTGCAGTCCTGCAGAGAACTAAGAAAAGTCAACCAGGACATAACAGGAACTTATATTTTGAAATGTGTGGAGTACATCACTGTGAGGGTCAGCATTTAGCAGCTTCCCCCCAATTTGGGGTACTTTCAGTACTGAGACCAAAATAAATGATTCATTTCTGTATTTTTTGAACATAAAACTATAAGGCACTCTCATAGGTGAGGATGACAACTACCTTTTTTGCTTTAACCATCTTATCCCCATTTTGAACATCCTTTGCCCTGCTCTCACCCCCTGCTGTTTATCCAACCATGACTACATGTTGGGATAGGATTATCAAATGGCTGGGATAAATTTCACTGTGATTTTCCTTGGCACAGCATTTTAAGTGAAAGCATTTGCTTTTACAGACCCTGATAATGGCACCCCTAGGTACAATACCCTATTTCAGAAGATCTGTGTTAAACATTATGAATTCCCAAATAGTTACCTCCTCGGGATCAAAATCATTAAGCTGGGTAGCCTGACTTAATTAGACTTAAATGTCATCAGTGATTCACTCTGTTTTAATAAACTCATCTGTTTTCATGTCAGTTCTGTAATTTACACCATAAAAACCCACTCATGTTGTTCCAACATCTCAGGAGCACAGTCAGAAACTATCTGAAAGTCTTTCAGGGCTGCCTTCTCCCAGGTTTCATGACACTGTAACAGATGCAAACAGTGTCTGTGAAAGTAAAGCCTTTTCATGGAAAGGCATCACAGAGAGCTTTGTGGCTACTAGAAAATTTGGAACAACAACACAAAAAAAGATACAAGTGCTTTGGAGGAGGAGCTCTGTTGAGGAACGTGCTTTGCCATAAAGCTCTGAAAGTGAGCAGAGTGAGAAGAAGAAAACATAAGGAAATAGGTGTTTATGTGAAACCCATTTCAAAATGGTGAGCATTAAAATTTGCCTGGTAGCTTAGCAGGTCCACTGTCTTCCCTAACTCTTTCGGAAAGAGGTGCCAGAGGTGTAGGTCAGAGCCAAAGAGCAGGCTTTCTTTAACATATATACTCTATTCATCATGACCTTTCACTATACCTGGACAGTAGAGCTGCCTCAGGAAATCTGTGTAAAAGTATTACATGCATTCTGCCCACTGGCAATTTAAAAATCAGTATATGAGTTACCAATATACTACACTTTTACATGTGGGAGGGCAGGAAAGGAGCCGTGGCAAAGATCTCACCTCTGTGCACTGAAGTGAGCAGTGCACAAATACTATCCTAAAGGGAATTTGAGCACTCTGCAGTGGATCTCCTTGTGATAACCTCCAATGCACAACTGCCAGGAACATGCTCTTTGACTCTCTAAAGATATTCCTCTTTGATGCTGGACAGAGGTCAAAACATGTATAAACAACTATAGGTTATCTAAGTTTCATAAGGTTGGTACTCACCACTGTGGTGGATCCAGTCCAGGAACAGCATTTGCTGGATGGGAAGCCTGCCCCAATCTACTTCAAAGCACAGCTGGGAGTAAACAGGTATGCTAATGAAGAAATGACATATGCTACTCATTTACCAGCTCCCAGAGGAACATTAATAGCAGAAGTTGATTAAACATGCAGCAGCAAGAAGGTCCTATACCTGATCAAACACATTTGTGGGTACGGCACTCTTTTCTGTGCTAGAAACAAGCAGGACAGGCAATGTACAGACAAAATTATTCATAATGCACCTCTTGGCCAGATTAACAGGGGTAAATGCTCACCCTAGTTGGTGATATTTCTAATTAGAGACTGAAAGACAGCATTTGACATAATCTGTGTTTAAAGAAGAAAAAAAAGCAAATAAATGAGCATACAAATACCCCACATAGGTTTATTTTGTTTGTATGGGTTTTCTTCCTCTACAAATCTGAACAGATTTATGTGCACAAAATTTATGCGCGTGGTTGGATATTGCTGAAACTGTGTTTTCTATCAATTTTGTTTGAAGCAGCTCCACTGGAATCAGGTTTGTTTAATTACCTGGTATTTGACAAACTGTCTCTGACACTCAGCTATCAAGGGCTCATGCCCATCTTTGTTACTGGGAACTCCATTCTCCTAATTGTTGCTGTAAGCAGGACAACACAAGAGGTGGTTTTGCCTCCAGGCTATTTCAGCTGGGTCTGGTATCAGCCATGTTTTATTACAACCTGTAAGACTGAGATCTCTTTGATTGTCTTTCCTAAGACTTCCATTTTCCTTTTCTTTTTTCTTGTTTTTTCACTTTCATATACACCCACACACAGAAGGTATATTTAAAGGAATATATTGATCTTAATGACCTCTCAAAATTTATCCTGGGGCTAATCAGAGGCTTGCTATGTTGCGCTGGCTAAATCTATCATGGTATTGAATAATTCACAGCCTGCCTTAAAGGCTCCAGACTAGGTGATTTACCCCATATTAATGTGATGCTTTTGCATTTTAATAGGCTTATGTTAATGTTTTACAAAATGATAAAGCATTCTTCTGAACTCTCCAGCGACAAG
Organism: Edolisoma coerulescens; assembly: GCA_013397115.1. Taxonomy (NCBI): domain Eukaryota; kingdom Metazoa; phylum Chordata; class Aves; order Passeriformes; family Campephagidae; genus Edolisoma; species Edolisoma coerulescens. The sequence goes on along the minus strand of VWZW01004265.1, from coordinate 332,674 downwards.
GGATGATGGTATGAACCACATAACTCTAGCAAAGGACAGCCAATAACATCAGATTTATGAGTGTTGCTACAGCATCTGTCATAAGCTTGAGCCAGACCAAACCATTTTGTTGAGACTTACCCCTATTCTGACTGCACAAGTGGCTTTTCCCAACCTGCCTGACACTTTATTGAAAGTAGTCAGGCACAGGAGAAAAGGTAAAGCATTCTGAAAGCAGAACTAACCTTTCCAAAACTGTTTTAGCACAGAGGTTTTTATATCCCTTTGAGAAAAGACCTAGAGGAGAACAAGAGGGATTTCACTGCTCTGAGGTTGGAATTTCAGAGAGAAGTGCTCACAAGTGGGGTCATATTTTTCCATTTGAAAGGGAGACAGCCTGTCAGCAGAGCTCAATGTGTTAGGCATATGTTGGGTACTGAGAATCGTAAAATGCAGGTCAGGTGATGAGAACACTCACACCACTTCCCTCCAGCTGTACTGCACCTTCATATCTCAGCTGCTCAACAGATCACAGGAGTGCTTTCCCCAGCCTCTCAAGAGAACAAATGAATGACATTTATCTCTTAAAACCTGCTTATGTGCTTATGTGAGAAGGGAGTTGAAGGTGGGGGGGAAGCCACAACATCTCTTCAATAGCTGCTGGTAGTGGCATCCTTGTACCAACACGGGATGGAAACAAAAGGGAAAAATACTCCAGCCCTGGGCCTTCTGGTAGGTGGCAAGTTGGGAAATGAACTCCAGTTCTGCTAAATGCAGACTAATATATATGAGAGGGTGGGGGAGGTGAACTTCTTACCCTACTGACACCGGTCAATTCAAGCCTTTGAGAATGGGACTTGCTGGAAAGTTGCATAGAAGATGGTGGCTTCCCATCTTCATACAAGGAAAGGCTAGAGAAGAGAAAAAAAAGGAAAAAAAGACAGAGAAATGGGAATAGGGAATGAACAAAAGTACAGAAACTTAACGTAAAACAGAATGTGCGGCATTATCTGGAGTGGTGTACCATATCCTACCACTGACAGGCAAAACAATTGCATTTATTGATTTCAAAAACAATTTTTTGTTGCAAAAGGCAAGAAAAAAAATTTTCTCATGATTTCGTGTTTCATAATTCCTCTGACAGGAAAAAGAGGGCAACACTTAACAGACAAACCCATCTAGAAATGCTAGGATATTGAACGCTCAGGTGCTCACCTAGCAAACAGAAAATTCATTTTTAGCATGTGACTTGCAGCAAAGACCCAAGCCTTCACTTCACATACTGCAACCCAGTTCCTCAAATGCCATGATATAGAAGCCATCTCTACCATAATGAATATGCAATGCACTGTGGAACATCTGCTGTTGGTTTTTAAATGGACTCCAAGCAATTACAAAACACATGTGGGAATTAAAAGACCCAGGTTTTCATTCAGCGTTAATTTAGATAACCATGTTAGCCTCTGGCTTACTGGCTGCTATGAGGTGGGGCTGCTTGTTTCCAGAAAATTCAGTCTGCACCTGAGAGATTTTCATGACAGCTGGACTGTTTTGTTAAGACTGTCAGTGTTAACAACCACAGCAAAACTGTCCACCAGTTCTTCTGGACACTTCTAAGAAGATAATACAGAATTATTTTCCACACCACATACAATTGAACTGTGGAGACTGTGGTTACAGTTCAGAAAATGACACAAGAAGTGACTGAGCATTTAAAAGGATAACAATACCATCTGGAATTTAAATGATTGCTATTAATACACAAGCTGGAAGAAATGCTAAACTTCATGCTTCAGATTTTAAGCCAATCTTAGCTACTAGGTATTAGTAGCAGATTATCCTATCACTGCTTAATTTGGGATCTCAGGAATCTGTATTGGAGTATCTGGTACAGTCAGAAAGGAAACTGAAGTATGAAGTTATGTTGGTATTTATGTTCTTCTCTACCTATAGCACGTGCAAAACTTAAAAACAAGCTGTGCACCTTCAGAACTTTGAGAATTAAACCGTGCATGTGGCTGATGGGAACATCGTTACATACATGCCTCAGATTAAATACCTACATTTGAAAATGTTGGCCATCACATACATCTACCACTGTAATGAAGAACCTGTAAGACCATTCAGGTACCATGACATCCTGAATCACAGAAAAGAACTGAAAGCAGGCTGAGTAGAGATCCTTTTCCACTGCCCAGACTCTGAGTGTTGAGTAGATCAGAAAGAGCAGCTGATGTGCCTTCCCAGGCAGGCTCCTTGTACGCTGTACTAGGGCATTTTCCTTCATTTGCAACTGTTGCCCCATGTTTAGCATGTGATCTACTGTATCTGCCAGGTCCTTTTCTGCAGAGCTGTTACTAATGTTCAGATCCATCCTGTGCTTGTGTAGCTGATTCTTCTTGTGTAAGAGTAGAACCTTTACTCATCCTTACTCAAACACATCCCACACTTTCATGTCACTCAGTGTTTTGTCATGACCTTTCCAAATTCTCATCTTCCCTCTTAGTTCTTTGTTTTCTCTCTTAGTGCTGTGTTATCTGCAAATGGAATAAATGCAGTTTCTATCCCAGTGTGAAGGCCCGTGACAAAATCTTCTGTCACAATATGGACACCTTGTAAGCGCAAAGACGAACTAAAAATCTTCAAAGTTGAGTCACCACTTCATTAGCAACTGCAGTCAAACCAGCTCAAACTTGAAATCTAGAAACAGATTTTTTTCATTCTCTTCCTCGTTAAGCACTTGTTTGTTGCAGTTCACCATCTAAAAAAATCAAGCATTCACTTCATTCTAAAGTCAAACTGAGTTAATATCAGGAGTAAATAACATGTATTTCTCTTTGAGCACTAGTCAATTTAAACATCAGTCATACAAAATCAGATTTACAGCAGAAATGAGTTGCTCCCAGAATAAATGAAGCAGAAAGCCTGTTATTTCCTCACTCAATCTTTCACATACAACATATGTATTGTAAATACAGCCCATGATTTTGAGGGTCTGCAGAATTTAAATGCATCCGTATTTTGGAAAAGGGTCCTTAAAACTTACTTTCAAGACACAGATTGTTCTGGAGCAAGAATCATTTTGGAGTGTATTAGATAGTAAGAGCCTGCAATGGGGAAGAAATTTTAGTCCATAGTTCAAAGACTTTTTTATCTTTTCTAATACCAAACTTTAAGGAAGTAGTTCTTCTCCTCATGGTAAATACACTTGACTTTGGAAATAAATTATTTTTTTCACTACATTTATATAGCAAGTTACAAATCCTCTCCACCAAACTGGATAGAAAGAATGTTATGTGTTTCAGATAGAGTTTCATAAAGTAGTAGAACAGCAACCATTGTTCTGAAAGAAAAATCAGAATAATGGGAGTATAAGAATACAAGAAAAAAATCTTCTTACTGGATCTTGTGTTCCTCACTGATCAGAACATGAGTAAGAACTTCTTTCTGTTCTGTCTTTGCAAGACCTTTTCAAGTGTAACAATATATTTGGTGTCTTGGTACTCTTGCAGGACTTCTAGAATTTTTTCAGCATTAGAAGACTTAAATGAGAGATGCTGTGTAAGTGGAAAGCATGATGTTAATAAGTGTTTTTAATATCTCAATAATGATGACTTAATACTACCCTTCACTCAATTTCTTAGCTGAAGCACTTGGTAACCCTGTTCAATCATCTATATAGTAAAATTCCTTATTTACAAAAATAAAAGACTTATCCTGATTGTCTCACTTTAAACAAAGACGAACGATTTTTGCTGTGGGTCTTCAACACTTTGCTGAAATATAACCTAGCAAATGTCAAGAAATGGTGAGAAGCATCTGAAGAAGCTACGTAAGTTATGAGTGGGTTTGTGTAGTTTTAAATTTCACATCTTTTCCGTTCTGAATGGCAACAGAGTGGAGACTTATTCTTGTTGCATGGATTATGTTGTAACCAATCTATTTTTCACAGGGCCCTCCAAAGTAGAAGGTGACTTAATTTAAAACTTCATGTAAAACAAAGCCTAAAATAGGATCACCAGTTATTGGAACTACATTGTCCCACATCATGAGCATTGTTCTATAGCATTACAGAGCAGAAGGCCTTTTAGCTGTAATACTCTTGGACAGCTGTGCTGGTCAGGGGTGTACACTCTGTCTTGCACAGAGGAGTTTAAGCTATGCCTGGTATTTTTTAAGTCCTAAAACAAAGCAGAACATCCGTGATAGTGTTCTTTAATACTCTGAGTTGTCACTTCAGGGCAGAGACCGTTTTTGTGTTTATAGGACACCTAATAAAACAGGACCATAATTTGATTAAAAGGTCAAAGAGGTTTCAAAATTGAAATAATAAAAAATAACTGCTTTAGTAATGTGTTTCACAGAACCAGCCTACAGACCCTAAAGAACCTGGCTAGAATGGCTGAACCAGTAGAGAGCAGGTGATAATTGATTTCTTATGTATTCCAAGTTCACACTAGGACTTAGAGAAAATCTTCTTGCTGCAGCTTTAGCTCAGTATTTCTTTACTTAATCACCACGGACAGAGAACAGATCATCCTTTTTCTTTCTGAAGCAGCCTTTTATGCTCTTGAACACTGTTAATTCAAGTCTGTTCAGTCTTCTGTTTCTTGCTCTCAGCAATACCAATTCACTTGGTCTTTCTCTGAAGGTCATGTGTTGTAGACTTGCACTTACTCTCATTGCTATCCCCCAATAGACTTTTAAGTGTTCTTTTTTTCCTTGAAGTGCAATGCTCTCTTCTTGACCTAGCAGGAATATTGCAGCATACTGTTAGGTATAAAAGGTTTCCAGAAAGCTGATAAAATACGTTCTGTTAAAAGTTGAGCAGCAAAGAAAAAGCTAGAGGAATGATAGTCTGTAGCAATGCCAGAGTACCGTTTACTGAAGTTAACACAGTAATAAGAGTATAGAATCATAAAATTGCTAAGGTTGGAAAATCTCTCTAAGATCATTAAGTCCAAACATTAATCCAGCACTGCCAAGTCCACCATTAAACCATGTCCCCAAGTGCCAGATCTACACATCCTTTACATACCTCGAGGGATGGTGGCTCCACCATTTCCCTGGGCATCCTGTTCCTATGCTTGACCACCCTTTCCATGATGAAATTTTTCCTAACATCTAATCTAAATATCCCCTTCCACAACTTGAGGCCGTATCCTCTCTGTCACTTCTTACCTGGCAGAAGAGAGTGACCTCCACCTGGCTACAGCCTCCTTTCAGGCATTTGGAGAGAGCAATAAGGTCCCTACTGAGCCTCCTTTTCTCTAGGCTAAACAACCCCATCTCCCTCAGCCACTCCTCATCAGACAGTGCTCCAGACCCTTCCCCAGCTCCATTGCCCTCCTCTGGACTCACTCCAGCCCCCTCAGTGTCTGTCTTGTGGTGAGGGGCCTAGAACTGAACACAAGATTGCAGGTGTGGCCTCACCAGTACAGAGGGACAATCACTGCCCTGGCCCTGCTGGCCACACTATTGCTGGTACAGGCCAGGATGCCACAGGCCATCTTGGCTACGTGGGCACATGCTGGCTCTTGTTCTGTCACCATAGACCTGCGCCCCCAGGTCCTTTTCTGCCAGGGATTGGCAGGCTTGTGTGAGAACTGCCAGGTAAGCACTCTGCCTGCTATGAATAATTTCAAGCCTCCTGGGGGCTGTAAAGATAAGAAACCAACACTCCTACCCTAAAAGCAGACTCCAGCCAATTCAGTTTAATAGGTAGAGCTCATCTCTTCAATGCTGCATCAGTACTCAGTATAATGAAATGAGTCATCCCATCACCTCTGCCTACTTCTAATGCTGTCACCAAATTGCAACAGCTTAAGCAGCTCAGTAAAGAGTCTCTTCCTCCTTTTTCCCTAAATTTAACCATCTTAGAATCGCTCTGTTATGGGAAAAGAGTACAAACTGAAGACTTCTTAGCATTATTTCAGTGAATACAAGAGGGAATTACTGTTATTTAGAGAAGAAGAAAATGTGATACAAGTTAAATGAGATAAAATGGGTCTGGAGACAAAATAAAAAGCTGTTCCAGAGAGACTACACGTGAGTTTATAAATAATATTGTTGATTGCATGCCTACTGGACAAGTCAATACAGCAAAAGATGTCTGAGAAGAGGAAATGAACAGAAGATTGAGATTGGTTTGCAGACATTTGGAAAGAACAGTGTCATAGTGAAAAGCCAGCAAGCCAGTCTGCTTTCAAACATGTAGTCAGTGCATTTTGGTTTGTTGATGATAGTGACGTAAGTGGACAGCCAAGCTCACATTGACACAAGTGACTGTGAAGTGATTAACACTTAAGCTACCAGAGGCAGAGTAACGAGAAGTGCAAGATGTAATTAAGAAAACAAAGAACATGAATAGTAATGATTTTAGCACCTGGTGAGAAAGCACGCATTGTTGACATAGTGTGATAGCTACAGATGGTACCTGGAGTGGGAAATGCATGAGAAGTAGTGGCAAAATACAAGCATTTGTAGGACTTTCGTGAAGAAGACTTGATTTTCAAAGGTGCTTTCAAGCCAGGAGTATTCAACCCTATAATTCAATTGGAGAAGATGGGAGATGAAATTTTGTTCTTTCATTACAAATATGTTAATGATAGCAAAAGGGAACTCACTAGTTATTTAATCAGTGCCACTACTCTACTATAAGGGTTTACTTTGAGATTATGTTAGGCAGTTCTCTTGTCTTAAAAATTAATTATCAGTAAATTTCAACTTGTCTCATACTTTACTTCACAATTTTGGTAGATATTTAAGTGTAGCTAAATAAATTGGAATAATGAGCACAATAATTAGGAAATTGAATTGTCTGAGAAATTATACTCTAGTCGGCATAGAACACAAGCCAAACACAGGGAAACAATTCAGGTGTAACACCTATCAATGCATGCAATGATGCAATGTATATATCACTATCAAATAACATTTGGGGTTCTATGCCTCTATGGTCCCACTTCAGTTTTGTTTGCCTTGGAGTTAACAAATTATTAAATCAGAAACTCAATAACAAACCTTGCATAAATGCCTGCTCAGACTTTTATTCTAGAAGAAAAGGCTGTGATCTTTTTTGCCATTTAGAAAGAATTAGGCAACAACCTGGATAAAGCAGTAGCTTCTGCTTTCATGTTTGAGACTAGTGGCATTTAGCAAAGTCTCGACAGCAAACTGTACTAAAAAAAAAAAAATTTTGGTATCATGCAGTCACCTTTAGCAGTGTTTCCACCACCATATCTTTTAGCTCAATTATGTCCCTCATTCTAGCATCTGACAAGCAAGCAGCCCTGAAACACACATCACAGTCCATGCTTCCTCTTTAATTTTCTGAATAATATTTAGATCTAGGTATGATCTAATAGGATGCTGTGGATGTTGCCTTCTCGGGGAAGGGGTTACAGGACTCAGAGGAGCAAAAATATCCATGAGAAATCATTTAACTTCAATCCATGTTTTCCTGAAAAATGAATATTTTGCTGTTTTAATGGACTACTAGCTTCTTCCCACAGGATCATTCTTAATACCAATCTCTCAGCCTTGACAATACAGCAAATCAAGCTCCCATTTGCTCCCTGTGCATGGCAGCTCAGGGCAAGAAGCATATACTTCTTGGAAGAACACCCTTTGGGCATTCAAAGGTGCTCTATTCCCACAGGACTTCTAACCTCTTATGAAGATCCTCTGTTTGTTCCAATGACATCTTACCTACACCTCGTGCTCTGGTGTGGAGACAGGAACTAACCCATTAGGCTCTAACCCTCTTCTCAATAAATCAAAATGTTACCATTCAGCCTAACTCCTTTTACAACTCTGGATGAAATAAGTTATCCTGCAACAAAACCAAGAAAAGTTGTTGGAGTAAGTAAATTGCATGTGATTTTTTTTGCTCTCAAGAGCTGCTATATCATGTGACTGGGGAAAGAAGAGGGGATTTTCAGGAAACAAAGGCTAAGTAAATATAAGCATAAATCATATAGCAAGCAAATGTCAGTATTTGTTCGCTTATTTCAATACAGGAATTTAAATTGATGACTTCCTGGGCTGCAGATTAAATGGTTACAGAGGATGCAGATAATCTTTCATGCAGAGCATGTTGGAGACTAGGAATTCACTCTCCAGTATTTGACATACCAGTGTTAATCCTCATGTTAGCTCTTGGAAACTATCCAACCCAAGGTAAACAGCCTGCCTGTCTCTTAACAAGCATCTGGACAACAATTTACAGCAATCTTAGGTTCATGTAGAAGGGATGCTGCCTAAAGTATGTGTGCTATTTTCTGGATGGGACACTGGAGCAGATTTAAATAAATTTTACTGAATGAAATTAAACAAATGCTTTCAGCAAATTATAAAATTATTCAAGCAAGTTCAACATAATCAGATAACTTTCCTAATCAGTCATACACTAGAAATTATTTTCATGCTTAGCCAAATCTGCATTTATACTTTCCAGGTATCACTCTCAGCAGTAAATAATTACTATATTCCAACACACAAATGACCATTTTAATTTTGCATGTATCAAATATTTTTGCAATATTTTTAGAACACTCTAGTGCCATTCTTTCTTAACAGATACTTATTTCGTACAAGAAATGTACCTTGTGTGAATGTAACTTATCCTATAAATTCTGTAAACTAGGATGAACATCTAAAAATATTTAGTCCCCACTTCTTCAAAACTAGCTCTTAAAATTACACTGTTCATAAGCATCTTCAATATTGGATTTGTGTACATGGGTTAGAAAGGAAAGAGCTTTGTTTTTTCCCTTTCCTCATGGATATATAGATCCTTTCCCTGTCGCTGCCTAGATGGATTTTAGTGGTCTCAACTCATTTTATCTGGATGATAGTGACCTCAGGAACTAACATGCTCATAAACTCTCTGTTATTGTATCACTAGATTTTAAAGCAGGACTTGAAAGAATTTAGAATTTAAAAAATGAAGGTACAGAGTAACCACTATTTAGCTGAAACTGGAAGGGATTTTCACCAGGCAGAATTCATAGCAGAATCCCCACTCACTTCAGGAAAATGAAATTCAGCAAGGACATAGTAAGATCTATGAGAAATCTGTATTTACGCTCAAAACCACTGAAATTACATTCTTGCTGCCCTTATAGTAGGAATCAAGTAAACACAGAGAGAAACTGTAGATAAAAATACTCCTATGAATCCAAAAGTTGGTGACTATGATTCATAATTACTAATCACTTCCTTACCATATGCCTGTAATTTTTTTAAGGACTAAAGTTAACCATAGTTTCCAGCATTTCTTGTTTCCTGTTCTTTCACGAGATTAGCAACTGCAAAACATTTGTCTCATTTTAATTGGCCAAAAAAGAAGACCATGAAGATTGCTCAACAAATACTTTTTCTAGACTAATAATAAGACAAATAAGGTTAAAAAACAGGAGGAAAATTAAACAACAGGAGGGGGAGTATGAGGCACTGTTTAATGCCTTTGGCATTATTTCTTTTAGCAGTGAATGCTAAGCAATGCTTCAAACTGAGATCACAGCTGAGCAGACAGAAAAGGAAAATATCATTTTGTCTGTGAAGTTCTCAGAAGGATGAACCTGTCAAGAGGTAGAGAAATAGGTCACATGAAAGTTAATGAAAAGTAATAAATGGAATACATTGTGCCACAATGCTTCATCTCAATTAAAAGTTCACTTGCTGCATGCCATTTAAATTGACAGATACCCAGCTCTTATCAGCTTGTCTATTTATCGTCTTTGCATTTATAAAGGCTGTTGTTTATTCCACTGGGTAACCTCTGGAATCCTCCTGTTGCATTTCTTAGTCAAGTATAATTGAAGTGTAAAGAAGTGAAATGCCAGGATTCATAGGAAAATGTTTCATGGGAAAATGTTTTCTTATTACAGATGTTCACGTGCTTCAGAATAAACTGACATTAGAGGAAGGCTGGATTTTAACTTCTAGCAGTGTCTGGCACTACACTGACATGAACTAATGATTGCTCTTTGACCACAGCAATGCCATCACTTCAGGAGGCAGCTCCAACACCCCTTTTAAGAATTCAAGACAAAAAAAATAGTGGTCTGGAAGGCGAGATAGGGAATATGTCATATCTGCATGACATTCCACACTGCTGCACCACAGCTTCCCACACAGAGGCATGATGAGAGTAATGAACTTGCTGAAAGGGCTATGACACACTTATTGTTGGGTTACAGCTTCAGCACTGTATTATCCTGTTGCAAGAGGTGGGTTATAGTTTATAGAGATGACTTGAGCCACTTGTAGATGAGACAACATTTTGTAGCTTTTATATGGGAGGGATATCTTAAGGCTGAAGGTGAGACACAGAAGAATACCAGAGGTACTACTAAAATTGGGAACACGACTGCAGCATGCTGAAGAGAAAAAGCAAGGTATCAGAAAGATGCACTTTTAAAGTTGTGTGTGCAGTCTCATTCTCTCCAGGTCAGATGTCTGTCTTAGAGCTCCATGTTAAAGTATTTCATCCCTCTTCTTAGGTTAAGTACTTCACAAAACTCACTTGTCTCGGGGTGGTAGTGGGAGACAGTGTCTCTATAACTGATTGCCTATAAGTCCTTGACCTCGGTCAGGAAATGAGAGCTCTGGTGCGTAGCTCTCCTTCAGTGCCAGGATCTCAACCATATTTCCTTCAACTCCACAGTAAATGCCTGCATTGTGTGAGAGCTGTAGAGCACCTTACACTTCCCGTGTAAGAGCTGTGCCACTGAGCTGCCTAGACTGCCAGGGGCAGCTACCAAGAGGGAATCTGGCATTGCAGGAAGGGTCCACCACTACAAGGTGGGAGGGAAAAATACTGATCTCTGTTTTGTGATGGAGGGATGGATGCCAGAGTGCCACAAGCACACCAAATACAACAGAAACACACAGGGTGTTTGGGAGTTTTGCTGATTAAGAGCAGGGCTGTGGCAGATATTGATTACTTCTTTGTTCAGGATGGGAAACCAGTGTGCATGTGCAGAAGTCTAAATGTGGGCACCAACCACTTCCACTGCCGAAGTGCTCATGGGATGCTTCATTTTAGGCAAATGTGCAGGTGTTTCAGGCATGGTGGGAGGCTGGAATACATGGGAGACTTTCAGAGTAGCCTCACCTGGGGGGACACAATGCATCTCAGTGGCTAAGAACAAAATGCAACTCAAGAGGTTCATCAGTGAAAGAAAAACAAGCTCACAGTTCAGTGGCTCCAGTTTACATGAGATCCAAGATCAGTGCTGCTCTGACAGGCTGGCAAATACCAAATCCAGGAATACCTCTTACAATTTGTACAATTGCACAAGTATGCAGACATATTTTCAGAGAGATTATATGTGAAAAGGAGAAGAACTGTTCATCCTTAGCTGACAAACACATAAATGTACATTGCTACCATGCAAACTGAAATAGCTGTGTTTGGGATTTAAAAAAAAAAATTATACCTGTGTCTGAAGGTCTGAAGCTGAATTAGCTGCTTACATTTAACTGTCCCGATGTCTTTATATTTTAAGGACTTGAGCAATGAGGATCTTGTACTGAATTCTTGCTGATTCGTACTTGTCCAGCATAGTCAAGAAATTGAGCACTTTGGGTAGCTGTCTCCTCACCCAAAGCCTCAGGCTGTTAAAAGCATGAAAAAGAATGCATCAAGAGTTATTTTTAAAATGCTTCTAAGTGGAATTTGTGCTCAGTTAATATTTAAGTACTGCCTACAATGCACATAATAAAATGGGAGCATGCTTTAGAAAGCCCTGATTGAATGTGCATGTCGGCTGGTGCTCTGCTAGCCTAATGCAATTTGATTTTGACATAATGTAATGGAGCACAGTGATGAAAAACAGCAACCCTAATAAGGCTCCTCTTTTCACAGCTTATTTATTTTTGGCTACTGAAACAGTGTGCTTCTCTATCCCTCTCTTTCAGAGCATGTAATCTCAAAATAATTAGCTAGGATGACTTTTCTTTGTGTATTAATTAAATGAAACCAAAGTAACAGACTATTGCTTTTACATTGCAAAACCATAGGGGCATATTTTCAACATGTATATACTGGCAGCACAGAAGTCAGCTGAACAATGGGAAAACCTACAGCAGCAACAACGTTACTGAAGGGAAAGCATTGCACCAACAGGACCTGACTGTTCTGTAGGGGCTCAGAAGAGAGCTGGCTGTGCTCCATGCTGTCCCAGCTGCCTACTCTTTAGTGTCCAGGCAGATCATACTGCGCTGTGACTTCTATAAGGTGAATTAATGTTCAAAAGAGAATTGTATCGGGTTACCAAATTAATTTCTGCATAATTCTGGTTTTGAACACAGGTTTCTAGGGTGAAAGGCTAATGCATTAACTCAACACATCAAGCACATCTCATTATGCAGAAGTTAGTGTTAATACACTCAATTTCCTACATTTTTAAGGATCTGATGCTTTCAGGGACTTTTTTCTTCTCATACTGATTGTACGACCTGCATCTTTTATCTAACATGAAGTTTGTGTCAAAAAATTCCTTTTAACAAAACAACCATCAGGCACTCATGAAATTTCAGATCATCTAGGAGGCAAGGGAAGTAAGTTGTGGCAGAATAGAAAAGGATGCTATTCTCAGTCCCAGTGGGCAGCAAAGCTAAGCAAATGAGAGTTACCTGCTGAATTGAGCGCATTCACTATTGGGAGAAAACTGCTTTTTCACTTTAGGTGTGGATGCAATTATCCTCTTTCTCTCCCAGCCACATGCATACACATCTGGTGATGATCCTGGCCTTTACAGGATGCTTTTTATGTCACTGTGGGGGGAAAAAAAAGTAAAGAAAAAAAAGCTGTAAATGTTCTGAACAAGCACTCACGGTATAAAAGTGCTAAGCCACCAGCATAGTGAATAGTGTGACACTCGAGCCTCAAAGATTTTAAAGGATGTGTCCAAGGCCATGTCTGAATTACACTGTGCTGAACCAACTAAGATGGTTCGCAGCAGTAACTTCACACCCTGCATGGAGATGTAGGATGAAGTGTAGGGAACCTTGCTGAAGTCTGTTGCTGACATTTAAATAAATTAATGATGTACTCTGTATACAAACAAGAGAAGCTGACGTTTCAGCAGTGATGGGTCTGATTAGTTTTTAATTATGATGAAGCCAGCACTTTAATGGTTTGTGTTGAGCTTTTTAAGCCAAATTTTCAGTAAGCCTGTTCATGTGGAAGCCTAGTGCTTTTACTGGCCTATTCAGCTATGTGAAGGTACATAGATACTGGTTAAATTTAAATTGTTTATCAAACACATGCTCCTCGATTTTCCCACCATCAGGCTTCGTTCAGGTAGCAAATGTGCTCCCTTTACACCTACACACCTGCTTCCTTCACAAATTAACCACAAATCTGAAGGAGGACAGGAAATGTGTCTGGGTCTCTCATGGACATGTTACAAAATGTCTAGCACCTTAACACCAGATGAGAACTGCCTCTGGCTCAGTTAATCCAGACACAGCCTAGATTAGACATCCTCCTGTCTGCTGCGCTTGTAATGAAGGGTAGTTCCTGTCCTTCTGTCATGGTAGCTGTAAGGCAACTGCTATTTTATGAGAGCAATTGGTGCAATGTATTAAGAGAGCAATTTTAACATGGATACATTACTGCTATTCTTTTTTTATTTATCACTTGTATAGATCTTGATATTGACAGTCTGAAAAAGAGTGAATACTTTTTGTGTTGAGAAAAACCCATCTATTTCCATACAGCAAAGGGAAAACAGGAATGTTAACCCTGTCTGGTAGATTCAAGAAACTCATTGAAATTCTTTTTTTTTTTTATGGTACTGTGGTGTTAGGAAAGCATTAGTCCTGACCAAGACTACAGAGAATTGATTCCCATGTCATTTCTAAGTGACTATTAAAATGCAGATAATTTGTCTGAGTTGGTGAAGTAATCTCAAGTGCTCAAAGGGAATATGTTAAGCTAAATAAGGGGACAGGTATTAAGTTGCTCAAAAGGCAACAAAAAGATAATGTTCTTTTACTTCCCTTGCCTCTCAAGTGTTGCTTTCAGCCCTGCAAAGCTGGTACAGAGAAATAAATTAGATGGTCTATTATTAATCAGAAGATCATGGAATCATAGAATGGCTTGGGTTGGAAGGGACCTTAAAGATCATCTAGTTCCAACACCCCTGCCATGGGCAGGGGCACTTTCCACCAGACTGGATTGCTCAGAGCCCCGTCCAGCCTGGCCTTGAACACTTCCAGGGATGGGACATCCACAGCATCTCTGGGCAACCTGTTCTGGTGCCTCACCACCCTCAAAATAAAGAATTTCTTCCTGATATCAAATCTAAATCTCTCCTCTTTTAGTTTAAAACCATTCCCCCTGTCCTAACACTACCTGCCTGTGTAAAAAGTCACTCTCCCTATTTTGTATAAGGCCCCTTTTAGTACTGAAAGGCCGCAATATGGTTTCCGCAGAGCCTTCTCTTCTCCGGGCTGAACAACTCCAGCTCTCTTAGGCTGACAGATAATATTAATATACCATATGTGCTTATTTGTATTAAACTGCTGTATTAAAGGTGATAACGTGGAATTTTAGTGTTATATTTCTATATTACAGCAAATAAAGGTTCTGCAATAGGAAAATTGCCAATTTACCTTCCTGTCTGGAGATAGGTCAGAAATAATTTTTCTCTCTTACTCAATAGCAAAAGTCACAAAATTGTTCCCATACCCCAAAAAATACATCTAAAACCTCACATTAAGTAATTGTGATAGGACAGAGGCACGTTCTGAGTCCACTGTGATCCACTTTAAATAAAAAAGGTATTTATGCTTTGAATATACAGGTTTTTGCCAGCATAACATTCATGAATGCTGATATAAGTTAAAGATAAGTGTCATACTTGGAGGCCACTCCCATAGGGGATTTTGATTAGAACCTGAGACAAAATGTATTTTGCATTTTGTAGGTAGTGAAATGTCCCCCTAATTTAAAGGCTGTGTTAAAACATGCCACATTTGGAATCAGGATCTTGCGTTTTGTCCATCTGAGGAGAAGATAATTGGGTTTTACAAAATTCAAAAGTGACAAGAACTATGAAACCTGACTTCATAAGGATGTCTCTTATGACTGGATTTGCTAACACCTCACACAAGCTCAGTTCCAGCTGATAGTCTTCTCAGTTGAGGTGCCAGCAACATATAGACTGTCTCAAATAGACTCCCCTGTGCCTCATAAGGGTAGAGCTCCTGTTACAGTGGGCGCTCCTTTTACTGGGCTGCTCAAGCTGCCTCTTCTCTGCCTGCTGGAAACTGTGTAGAGCATAATACATTCGAGACAACTACCTCTTCCAAATTTTGAATCATTCAGACAACTTCTCCTAAAGTCAGCAGGCTCAGATCAGATAGACACACAGAGGGGCACTGTGTAAGTCTTGTTATCTTCTGAAACTAGTTAAAAAGAAGCTGCCATGCATGCCCCAGTAGGATTCTGACAGGACAGACGCAGTTTCACATTCCTCTGATCAGCTGCAGCACACCTCTCGCCGGTTCTGACAGACAGTACAGCAATGCCATGAGATGGTTAATTACAGATGGTGCAAGGTAAAAAATGGAAGAAAAAACAAAGAAAGCATCCTTAGATCTCTTTAGCACCATTCCCCTTTTCCCTGTCTCTAGCAGAAGTGTACATTGCTAGCTGACATTCAGTCCCACTCTCAAGCCCTGCAGGAGAAAACATTGGTGTTTTGAATGGTGTTATCTCCTTCTGTTCTTTCCCAGCATACCATGTTACCTACCCAGCCAAAAGAAGAATTCCTTTACTTCCTGCTCTGAGGTACTAGGACACACATAGCATTTAAAATGCAATATTAATTTGAGTGGTTGCAGATTGCAGCACATTTCATCCATGAAGAGAATTGTACCTGCGTGAGTAAATCACAAATGTGGTGACAGATACTTTTTTTAAGAGAACCATGTAAGAGTGTGTCAAAGTATTCTTCTTCTTTTACAGTACAATAAAAGAAATCCTACCCTGGAAGTGCTGAGAAAATAATTTATCCTGATTTTTCTAAAGCCTGATTCAGTCCTCTTAACATAATTTCCTGAGCTTTGAACTCATTGAGTCTTCTAATAGTGTCCTTAAATGAGGGAAGGAGGTAATTTTCTCTCTCACTGCCTTTAGGAGATCATCAATCATGCATTACTCATAAGTGTTAGCATTGCACCATTCTGCCTTTTTTTTTTTTTCTCCTAAAGAAGCCTAATCATGCATGGAGAAAGTGCTGTAGTGTAAAAGTTTCTATTTATAAATTGCACAGTCTTTGTGCAGAATTGCTGTACCTCCTACAAGGCAATTTTAGTATAAAACCTGACAATGATTCAAATCTCTAGCTATAATACATTTTTTATAACCTTTCCATCACCTGCTGCCACAACACATTTCTATAACAAGCAAATTCCATGGATGTTATCATGACAGATTTATAAATGAGTTGTATTGTGATCATGTCACAGAAGATGTGCTTATTAAGCCAAGGGGTGATGCAAGTATTGAGCTATTTGAAAAGCCAAGCTACTTCTATTTAAATCCCAAGAAACAGGCACCAAGATATTAAGAACTGATTCGACTGAGCACTTTTCAACATTTGCATGTTCAGTTAATTTCAGTATTAAAACACTGTCAAATTAATATACTAGTCTTTTCCACTTGAAAAGTGGATTACATCACATGAAATGTGATGGTCTTCGTCTAAGTCCTCAACTGACTGTTACAAAAATCAATATTTGCTTTTCCAAAAAGAATTGCAATTGGCAGTAGGTGATTAGGAGAAATGAAGTCTGAATACTAACTGTATCCAGTGGCAGTAAATGTCCAGGAGGAAAACATGAAATAATTTCTGAATCTCACTGTTCATTTAAAAAGAAAAGCATTTCCATATTAGACATTAGTTACTTCAGGAAAATAAATCAGAGCTGGAACAAAATATCCCTGGTGCATTCCTTCTTATTTACGAAGTTCTGTTTCCTGAATACACCATTGCACAGCAAGAGACAACATCTCTGTTCACCATTCCAAGGCCCCACAGCACAATGTACTTGTTCAGGATCACACTCCCAAGGACTTTCCACTTTCTTGTTCCATTACTTCCACATACTTTTCCATTCAAACAACACCTTCTGAGCTCCATTCACTCCTGTAAACACCCATTTCTAAATGGCATTACATGAGCCTTTGCTGCGGGCAGTTTCATGCCCACCTTTTGCCATGGGAGGTGTCACTGTTTCAAGAGATGCTTATTTGTTTCCAAATACTTGTGGAAAAGAAACACATCTTTTCCCACTGTGGTTTCATTTTGCTTTAAACCAGTCTTTCATGGGGTATATATAGTAGCAGCAGCAGGGAGCAGCCTACACTTGAGGCTAGCAGTCTCACAGGATTACTGTGCAAATACGACTTGGTGCTTTCTCCTCTTTCATGCAAGACTTGAGTAACTGGCACTGCCTCATGCCTGTCAAAAGACTGCTCTGTAAATCCATTCTGAGCAAAAAAAGGAAAATATAAGTAAAATGCACATGTTCACCGAGTCTGTTTTTTAACCTTTTGAACTCTAGAGAAGCTTTTTAAAGCAATCAGCTCCAAGTGGAAATGATACCCTGCTGCCGCTTATCCTCCTTTCCCAAGAAACCCATTTGCAAAGTATTATTTGTTTATTTCTCTCAGGATAGAAATAAGCACTGAACATGGGAACGTTAATACACTTCATAATGATAAACCAGGGGTTTAAATGAGCACAAAAACTTGCTGAGGCAAAGCAAATGATTTTAAAGCTCTAATAGGATTCCTTGCATGAATTTGAAACATATGCACATAAAGCACTGACCCAGGACATTGTCACTGCTGTTTCTATTATCATTATGACTTTGCAAGTTGTGCCTTATTAATGAGCATTCAGTGCAGTGCTTTACCTATTGTGAGAGTCTCTGTACCTTTGACATCCCCCCGTTTTCTGAGAACCAACCCCTATTAAATACAAAACTGCTGTGAAATGAGGTAATAACACACATAACAGAAAAAGCCCAGAGCAAGAGATCTGCATATTGACAAGACAGTCCATCATAACACAGAGACACCTGTACTGCTTGAATGACCAGTAGCAATCCATCATGGGCCAGTGTGGTACCTCCCCAGGCAAATAAGTGAGATGCTGAATTACCCCTGCCAGCATTGCATAAGAAGACTCACCTCAGGGAGCTGGAAAAGAAGAGAAGTGAAGAATCACTGTTTATAAGCATGCAGATATTTGGTGTTCTTTCCCTTCACAGCCAGCCACCCAAACATGTACATGGAGAGCACACACAAAAATCTTCCTCCCTGCAGAAGAGAATGGCACTGGTCACTGCACCAGGCTAATGCTACGGAAGCACTTAGCCTGACAAGAGAGGAAGGTAAAGGAGAGCCAGCAAACAAGTTTTGTTTCTGTAAACAGATGCCACAAAATTGCGTGTACACAGAGTAAACCTCCTTTAAAGATTAGATGACAAACTACTGCAGCAGGTTTGGCTTCCTACTCAAATTTTGCTGATTCAACTTAATTCCTAGGGTCCCTGAGGATGGTACAACTTCCATGGCTCTATCTTTTCTCATCCCGGAGGCATGTATAATGCAAAGCTGTATGCATGAACAGTCTGGACTGGGCTGTGCTTTCAGCTGCACAGGTCTTTTTATCTCCTGCAGTGCTGTCAATCTCCCACAGGATGGCTGATGCCACTGGCACTATTAATGCAGTATCTTGCCCAAATATGTGTCATTTCTATCTGAAAGAACAAGTTAGAGAGATTTCCTGGAAATGTTAGTGTATCGATGCTGGGACTCACAAGCCTGGTCCCATGGAGGGAAGCAATCTATGGCAGTACATAGACAGGATGGGATCCTTACCATGTACACCTTCTCAGACCCACATCTTTTTTTCATGGAACTTTCTCAGTTCTTCAGATCAAGACAGTGTAATTGACCCTGCTAGTCAAAATTGCAATATTTCAGGTTTCTTTCTTCAGGTTTTGTTTGGCTCCAAATTCATCTGCCAGGCAAACAAGGATGAAAAGAAAAATAATATGAGCTGCTTAGCAGGAAACTTTATCCATTTAAACCGAATCTTCAAATAGTTATTAAAATGAAAGCTTAACTTCTCTTTCCTTCTGCTGCACAGAAGCAGCCTCAGTGAGAAAGTCACTATTGCCTATTTACAGAGCATATTGTCCCCATTCTAATGTTTGTTTGCTGTTTCAAGTGCAGCATATAACTAGTGAGCAGTTATATTTTGTGCCTGTTACAGAACCCTTAAGTGTTGAAATCCCACAGTACATTCACTGCTAAGGAGCATGCAGTTTCTAGCCTCCACCCAAACCGATAATCTTTGTTTTCCACATCCATATTCTCCATCACATATAAGTCTTTGAAGTTGTCTACACATATAAATGCTAATTGACTACTGCCTCACCCAAAACTCATGCACAATTTCCATGCAAAGGCTTCCACTGACTTCATGGATCAGAACTGTGATATACAAAAAAGACTCATAATGGTAGATGTACCTGAAGAAAAACTCTATTTAAGTTAAGTGAATGAAGTATCTGCCAGCCAATTTTACTAAAAAGCTCCAAATGTGCAGGATGATAGCTTTATGGATCTATTCTTTAGCCACTAGCTTCACAAGGTGTCAGGCTGATAGAGACCACAATTACTCATCTGCCAGTCTCCAAACCATTTTTCCTAAGAAAATGAAATAAATAAAAAAGGCTGACTGCATGCCTTACCAGGTTTTTCAGATACAGGAACCCATAAAAGCATGAATATTTATTATGGGAACCTGAACAATAAAGTGCTTTTACCATTGAGTAATGTGATAGTACTTGAGAGAACTATGGCTGCTCCATTTACTAGTTTATAGGCAAACAGAGACTGCTGGCTGTTGCAGGAAATATGAAACAGATTTGATTTACAGGGTTTTTTTGCTTTTAGGAGTTGTGAAAAGTTTGCCAATTGAAGTTGTTTTTCTACCTCCCTTGTTGCCATGAGTCCCTCGTGTAGGGGAAACCTGCAGTTCTCAGAAAGTACAGGTGCCACTGGTACATTTTTATTCTTCTGACTTTTGCATGGCAATCCTCTTTTACTGGAACAAGCAAGACCACCACTGAAAAGTATTCTCATTAATCTGTGTTGAAATGACCCTTCTCTTTTTTATGTGTTCGCTGCAGTTTAGGAAGAAAATACTGAGACATTCAGTAATAAAAATTTTCTGAACTTAAAATTTAAATAATTGTTGAAAAAAATGTTGAAAAAAGTGCTGTAAATGAGATCTTTAGGGGGAAAAAAGCCAAACTGGGATCAGACTCAGAGTTGTGCTCATGTAGAGCCTCATTCCATTATGAATGAAGAAGTTTCGACTTCCAGAGAGAATATGGCATAAATGACTTCTTATGTGTCTACTTTCATTTATTTGTAATTGACTGACTGACTGGTTCTGCTCGGCCTCTCTTATTTCATTAAAATTTTAACTACTTATTATTTGAGCTCATTTGTTCGTAACCAGCTTTATCTTTCTAGAAATGTGCACAAGTAGCATACCCATACTGTTTTTCAACATTTTATTCAAAGACACAGTACTCATATCCAGAAATAACACACTTCTATGGAAATCTGTTCCACTCCATGTGGCTATGCTAGCAGGAACTTTTGGTTTGCTGTTTTCTTTTTTTTTTTCTTATTCCTTTTTTTTAAACACAGATTAAGTCATTCTTCTTGAAAAGGATCATAACTTTCTTTGCTAAAGTTTCCTAAATATGAAGATAGAATATTTTCAGATAACATTAACTCCTTTAGTGCCCTACAGGAATCAACCTCTGCAAACATATTGCCTAAAAATACAGTGTTGGATGAGAGGCTGGACATGAGTCAGCAGTGTGCGCTTCCAGCCCAGGAAGCTGATTGTATTCTGGGCTGCATCAAAAACAGTGCGGGCAGCAGGGTGAGAGAGGGGATTCTGCCTTTCTGCTCTGCTCTGGTGAGACCCCACCTGCAGTGCTGCATTCAGCTCTGGGGTCTCCAGGAAGGACATGGACCTGTTGGAGTGAGTCCAGGGGAGGCCACCATGTTGTGTAGTGGGGTGGAGCATCTCTCTTAGGAGGAAAGACTGAGAGAATTGGGATTGCTCGGTCTGGAAAAGAGAATTGCGGCCTTTCAATACTTGAAGGAAGTCTACAAGAAAAATTGAGAGAGATTACTTACAAGAGCAGGTGCTGACAGGTGGAATGGCTTCAAACCAAGAGTGTAGGTTTATATTAGATATGAGGAAGAAATTATATACTATGAGGGTGGTGAGGCACTGGAACAGGTTGCTCAAAGAAACTGCAAATGCGCCATTGCTGGAAGTGTTCAAGGCCAGGCTGGATGGGCTTTGAGAAACCTGATCTAGTGGAAGGTATCCCTGCCCATAGCAGGGGACTTGGAACTAGATGGTCTTTAAGGTGCCTTCCAACCCAATCCATTCTATGATTCTGTGATCATGGCATGACTTGGTGTGGTATGCAACTACCATGCTGATCTGTTGGGGAGAACTTCCACTCCCTTAGTGAAAATCCTGAATCTTGCAATCTACCACCTTCCTCTTCCAGGTATCCCAGCTCTTAATTCTAGTCCTTTCTTGGGAGACATTCTAAGAGACAGAAAAGACATCACTGCACCCATCCAGATGCTTATGCAGGTGCTTCACTGAACCAGTGCAGGAGGAGTGTTCCACTGCATGCTACAAGTGCAGCATCAAATGTGAGGAGGGAAGAGAACAATGGGAGAGCAGGGCTCTCTATCCACAGCCTGGTTATCACTGACAGACAATTGCACCTTAGATACAGTGAGTAAGTTTTATGCTGGCCAGTCTCCCCAGCCAGGATGTTTCTGAGCAATAAGAAAATATTCTACTCAGTTGCCTATGTGGTTAGAAAGATATTTGAAAGGATAGACTGGGCAGCCTTTTGCTGTTGATGTGCAGTAGCACAACACATGACAGGATTCAATTTCTAGTGCACAAACCTGCATATAATTTCCCCACAAGCACACCTTTGAACACCATTCTTTTGCAATAGTCCCTTTGCAGACTTACCCCATCTTTAATTCTTTTATTCACTACTACTTTGATTCTTCAAGTCTGGCTCAGCTCAGCTTTCCATGCAGCACATGATCCAGACAGACGCCTTCTCTTGTTCTTACTTTCCAAACCCATGGATTTTCTCTAGTTCAACATACTTCTCTTTCCTCTTCTGTTTCTTTTGCAGTTTAGAGCCAGGCTTCTTTCTGTTCCTTCACACTTACTGCACTTGCTGTAAACACCTTCTCATCTGTAACCTGCCATCTGAAACAGATTGCCTCTTTCTCTCTGCTTCATCAATTCATTCTCTTTTCAAATCTCAATCAAAAGCATACATTTTTCTCACTATGCTGTATCTTTTGATTTTTTTTCATTGTGTTATCAGCTTTATGCCTGAATGCCTTAATTAGCTCATTGTAGAATGTCTTTACACAAAGACTTTCTGTAATTTATAGTCCTCTGTATCTGTGAGGGATATTTCAGGCTGTATTATTTATGACATTTTCTGTAAATAGAGCACAACAGTAATCCTGTGGTCTGCCAATAAATCAGTCTTACCTATAACAAAGTTATGAGCTGAAAAGAAAGACTGTATATCATGACTGTACAATAGAATTAATGAATAAACTGCTTTAAAGCATACCAAATTAGTTTGTCTTTTTTCAAATATTTGGATCATCTGAAGGGTAGAACTCATTCCATGTAAAAGCAAGATATTTTTACCAAGTTAAATGAATAAGACTTGTGAAGTTATTATAAGGGCTCTCTGCTTAATTTCATGAGCTACTGGTAAATTTACAGTAGGTGGAATTCAAATTCCTACTGAACACCTGACAGCCTCACAAGTGGTGTCTTTGCAGAGACAATCAGAGGACAAAAAGCAAATTACAATCCAAAGCTAATGATGGAAAAGATCAGTTGTATCCCTTAGGGAGCCACTGGTCCTTGATGCACACTGAAAAATTCATGGTCAATCCAATATGTCAGTAAATTGCACAGACTATGAAAGTACAGTCTCAGAAAAAGTGTACACGCTGCTTTTGCCCACACTCAAATTGACATGAGAATATAATTTTACTCATTAGTTTCTGAATTAACTAATCCAATTTAAATTTTTCAAAGAAAGCTTAAGAATTACAAAAAATTTGGATAACTGCATTTATATTTTACTGGATTTAATCATGCCTGTAGCGTAGTAACTGATAAACTAAGTACTACTATTCTAGGTCATACTCCCTGGCAGTAATCTTTCAGGAATATATTCTCAGAGAAGGAAGCAGGAGAGTGAAGATAAGAAAATCAAAGCAGCAAAAAAAAGAAACCAGGCCGCAGCATACTTAATGAAGACAATAAGGGCAGACAGCTGAGCAAAAAGCAGGGAAAAGGAAAAGCAGACATCAGTGTATGTGCAATGTGGAGAAATGATGGGCAAGAGAAGAAACCCTAACAGGTCCTGAAGACTACTGTAAATGTTTCTGAAAATGAAAGAAAATAATCCCTACTCACCTTGCTTTAGATAAACGAGATATATATGATTTAGATAATTGTCTTGGTTTGAATGACAGGTTTCTGCTAAGGAAGGCAGGAGCCTCCCTTGGAATGGAAAATGAAACCCCCTTCTCTCCGAATTATTATAATTTTGGAATTAAGGGGCTATTCAGGCAAAGATACGAGAAATAGGAACAACGGTTTTTTACTAATGTATATATATATGTATAACAAGGCAACCAACAACAATAACTGTGGCAGTAACAACAAAACAGAACCAGTAACCCAGTGCCAGCCTCTCTCGGCCGCAGGCACCTTCCCCTTCCGCGCAGTGACGGTCACAGCAGGCAGGGGTGTTGGCGGCTCCCGGTGCGCAGGGCGGGTGCGATGGTTCCCCCACGGCTGCAGGGGGGCTCCGGAGCGAGCTCGGGGAACACGCGGTGATGGCGGCTTGGGATCCCGGGAAGGGATGGAAGAAAGGCTTTACCAACCCGCTGGGCAGCCGATCCCGATGCCCAGCTGGACCCCCGGGAACAGCAGGCTGGAACAGCAGGGACGAGCACAAAATCCCGGGTGATAGACGAGATGTGTCAGACTCCGGAGCTGCAGCGGGAACTCCGGGATGTCTCGGCAGGCAGGGGGGTGTGAAATTACAGTGTAGCACTGCTCAGAGCAGTGCAAAGGAACGGCGGGGGCGGGGAGGGCAGCCGCGGCCCGGCTTCCAGCGGGGCAGGGAAAGGTGGGCTTGGGATCCCGGTGTTTTTTCCCTGAGGCCCCCGAGCAGATGGTGAAAAAGGTCCCCCTTTTAGTGAGATACGGTGTTGAATAAAGGTCCCTGTGCAGATAGCCGCTCCAACAGGCAGGCTCCACTTACGGTAGAAGGAAGGCAGCAGAAGGCAGGACTCTGCGGCGGCGACGAATTCTCCCCACAGCGACCGCAGCCTCTCCCCTCCGACCGACTGCCGACAGAACAAGAGAGCTAGGGGCCGCACTCAACCCCTTTTTCCCAGTTCAAATCTCGCAGCATCTCTGCCCCACACGAGAAAACCCCAGGTAAGAAGAGGGAGGCCAATTGGATCCCCTCCCCCCTGTGGCCAGGTCCTTTTGTCTCTCTTAAGTACTCAGCCATTAGTGTCCCTTTGCAACAACTAGTATGGGGAAAATTCTTTAAGAGAGAAGGAAAAAAAACCAAAACAAAAGGAGAACTCCTAAAACCCCAACAATAATGGTTTTAGACAAGCTTTTTAGAAATGCTTTAGACAAAAGAGAGAAATGTATTTATTTTTCTTCTAGTCTCAGTTTACCATATCACCCATTGCTGTGATTGACACATGAATGACGTGAGTCTGTGACAGAAAATAGCTTCTCTACTAACTTCTGGTCAATAACCTGAAAATGTGAGAGGACCTATTTTATCAATACATTCCTACACACCTCCTTTCTCTCTATTGGATGACAATGATGTCTTTTTATAATAAAAAATTTTTAAAGGAACTTAAAAAATGGTTTGCTACCCAGTTTGGTCAGGTAAAAGAGTCTCAGAGTCACAAAATGGGCTGGGTTGGAAGGGACCTTAAAGACTATCTAGTTCCAAGTCCCCTGCTATGGGCAGGGACACCTTCTACTAGACCAGGTTGCTCAGTAGTATGTACAATGTTTTGAGTTTCTATCAAATATGTAACACACATTACCATCACATAAAGTCTGTCTTTTCATGTCATGTTCTTTTCAGGTAGAAAATAACCATGCATTTAGCAGTGTTTCATACCACGTAGCTCAAAGCACACATGGGGCTGGATACAGCAAAACCACCTGCAGCTGTGGGCTGACAGAAAGTGACTGTGACTGTGGGAAAAATTGATTTGGCAACTGACAAAAACTTGTCTTAGCTTGTTTTGCTCATTTTCTTCTAAAGACAATATTTACTGTCATAGAAACACAGAAGAATTATGTTTCTACAATCTGCAAGTGAACAAGACTTGAGGAAAGAGAGAGAGGAGTACGGCTCGCACAGCATGAGAAAGCAGCTCCCTGCCTTTGGGAGCTCGAGGAAGGAGAGCAGGGCACGTTTGAAGGCTCCCAAAGAACAGGAGCTGTTGCAGCCAGTGCCTTGCAAGACAACTGTCTGGCTGAGGTAGGAACCACAGCTCTGTCCTTCTCATTAAATTTGAGCCCACTTTTTTCTGCTCATTAGAAAAAAGGACAATGTGTACAGACATCAATCACTGAGCAGTGGTAAATAAGTAAAAGTGGAGAAATTGTGTTCTGCAGAAAGTGAAATTCTCTGTCTCTCCATTGTCTTCCCAAGCAGCTATTCCTCAGGATCCAATTCCTTTTCTAAAAGGCCATTTCAATAATGAATTTTCCACCCTTAAATCAGGTAACCTCCCTGACCCTTTCTCACAGCTTTCTTTCATGGTGATTCTTGGCCATCTAAAATATAGACTTCAAAAACTGTTCTCCCTGTAGCAATAGCCCATATTTTGTCTACTCTCACTTGAATAATTAATCTTCAAGGCCTAACAAACTCACTGATGGCTTTCTGCAGAGCATATAAACTTATCCTGGCATTCCCAGCCTACATCAGTCAAGGTGAAGCTGTAATACGTGCAATTAATGCTTAGTATACAGAATGGAGTCTGTAATTTAATACAGATTTGAATAGCAAAGAGAATTCACATTTGTAGATCAGGGTTTTCTGAGATGCCACAGAAACTCTGAGGCAAAGTTAAGCAGTTCTTCCAGAGTCCATACCAGAAATGTACATAAAACCTAAACCATGTGATTTCACTTTCATTTTTTATTTTCATAGGAATTATCTGTATTCACTGGGAGTATCTTTACCCTGAAGTCTTTTCTTTTGTAGAAGGGAGACTAAGATACTGATTTAACAAGGTTTAAGAAGGATCTGTGCTTATTTGCAAACATAATTAAGTTCAGAACAAGTCTTCTAGATGAGGACTCTATTAGCACTTGCAAAATGCCCACCGCGTGTTTCTAGTGCTCGTGTTTGGTTTTAAATTTCTCTTAATTCACTGGCATCAATTACCATTTCCAGGGACACAATTTTTAATACATGTGCTCAAAATAATAATTTTTGTCTGCCATTTCAGTTCTATTCTCCCATCTACTCCCACCCTTGCTCCCAGAGATCCATGATTCTGCATCCCCACTGGGAGAGCTGTGGCTCACAGAGTATTGATCAACATGGCACTGTGGACACTGACAAATATGGACTTTTTGGTGTCTGGAAGAGCTCAACAGAAAGACAGCCATTCCACTGTGCAGGATAATCTCTACTGAAGACCTAGCAGGCTCACTTTTTATCATTCACACCATCATGTGTTTTTCTTCTGCTTGCAAATTTATCATATTATAACCCAATACATCACATGCCAGAAGGCATTTCAGGGTAGTTTGAATTATTTGGATGAAATACATGTTCATGAAGAGAGCTGGAACTCTTCAGAAAGGAACTTGTTTTTCATTACTTTGTTTTCAGAAGACAAAACAATTAAGTGATTGCTGAATTTCCTGCAGGCACATAGCTATATATTTTAGACTTTCCCAGCTTTTGGAACTTATAAAAATCCAATGGCCAGAGAGGCTCGAAAACGGTGAGACACTTTTCTTTCACATTTCTTCCACCCTTCAGAATGGTTCTAAGTATATTTTAGCTTAGGGAAAGTTGTTGGTTATGGACTACTTTTTGCAAGCTCTATCTTCATCTGATTTCCATGTTGTGAATGGCAAGTGAAATGCAAGCTTTCTCTCCACCTCCTTATGGCAGGGACTAAAACAGGATAGAAGAATAGGAAAGCAAGCGTATGAACAAAGATAGTAGGGATTTTCCACACAGAAAGACAAACATGCTAGAGGACATCAGCCCTTGGTCCTCCAAATAAACACCCATCGACAAAATCAGGACGTCAAAAATAAAGAATTCAAACAATCTTATAATATTTAGACCAGAAGGTACTTTTGAAAAGTCATTGCACTTCCTCAGATCTTTTATTGGCTGAGAATTTTCTACTTGACTATTTCTAACTATTTGTACTTGGGTCATGGGAATGCATGAATGCAGAACAGATGGATGCATTAAACCACACTCCTAATGGAATGGGGGAAGAAAGCGGTGAAACAAGAGTAAGGAGAAATGAGAATACCGTGATCCTATTCCTGGAGCAGTGGGTTATACCAAGTGCATGTATCTATGCATGTCATACAATCCCAAGTTCCTAGACACTGGAGAACATAACGAAGATTCTTTAATACTCTTCAAAAATGGTACAGTGTCCCATCTTTTTAGCACATACCTTCAGACTATCCATCTCAGCCTAACAGTTTCTCAGAAACAGAGAGAGGACGGGTGGAAACAGTCTGCAGCACAAAAATGAAATTCTGGAAGTACTACTATTACTGAGATAAAGGGATGGAAACTTAATGTAAACAAACAATTTGTAGGAGTTTTGGAAAGCAAGCTCCCATCTGTTCTAGGCACACAAAAATGCTACAGAAGGGACTATAATTTACAGCATAAATGGTAGTACTGTTAACCTCAATTTAACAGGAGAAGGAAAACTGCTATTCATGTCAAACACCATAGCATTATATAAACGATCCATACAGAGCAGAAAAATTGAGACACAGAAATAAGATGGTATGATTTATTTCACAAGGAAGCCAGGGGCAGAAGCCCACATATACAAGTATGCCTGATACACTTTGCTCTGAGGTAAATAAATAATAATATTCCCCAAATACTTCATGTCTTTTGGGAAAAAAAAAAACAAAACCTTTCAAATATCTGACAATTATTTCGTCAATAATTCATATTCACTCTATAGCAGCTGCTGTGATTTACTGTATTTCACTCCACAACCAAAATGGCAAATGAGGCTGTTTGGGAACAGAGGTCTCTTCCAGCAGAGTTGTGTGATTGGTGTGGCATTTGCAACTGCACTTGGATGATTTGGGAGCACAAGTCCTCTTCAAAGTCATGGCACAGACAAAAGAAATTAATCCACCATCACAGATGCAGGATTCCTTTTCTAAGTGGATTGGTGGAATTATAGACATCAGAAAGTCATTCTGTTCTGCTAGTTGAGAGGAAAGAACATTTTCCAGTTCTTCAGCAGAAATCACTTGCTGAAGTCATTAGGATGAAATGTGTCTTACCCTTAGGAAACTACACCGACTACAGGGATGTGCATTTGGCCTGTTTTGTAGAGGTGCCTATTTTCCAGCAATTACCTGGGAAGAGGAAAGAAAGCGAGGCTTTGATGTATTGGGAAGAACCACAAATATCATCGACTGATTTGCTGAATAAAGATTCATATTATACCTTAAAAAATATTAATTTTTCTTTCTTTATAAAACAATTATTTTTGTCCCAATGCAGTTGTTACAGTTTTCCTATTGATCAGATTACTGCTAAATTTAGCAGGTTTGCCCAAAGAATATTCCCCGTGTGGTTATACAAAAATCTTCAAAAGGCACAAAAGGCATTTCCACAGGTAAAAAAATTGGGAACACATTGCAGCTAGAATAAAATACTTCCCCATCAATGACAAACAAGGATTTTGCAGCAATAGGGCTCATCTGGTAGGACTGAGGTTTAATTTGGTACCATCTCCACACTGCCAAAAGTTACAAGTCAAAGCAAAAAAAAAAATCATTACTTTAAAAAGAGACATTTTCTCCTGTGTTTCTCCTGTGTTTCAAGCAAGCAATTGGAACTGCTTCCACAGAGGTGAGGGGTTTTTTGTAAGCATTTAAAAGATTTTTTTTCTTGCATCATACCCCTGTTGTGACACTCTCCACCACGTGCTAGAAACTGGCACAGGCTGCCAGGGAAGTTGTGGACTCCCTCTCCTTGGAGATATTCAAAAGCCACAAGGACGTGGTTCTGGGCAAGTGGCTCTACATAGCCCTTCTTGAGTGGGGATGCTGGACCAGATTTCCCTGACCTTAACCATTCTGTGATTCTATATTCAACTCTCACCAGGAAAGGTTGGTACTAGCTTTGCCTCCACAGGTGATGTTCACTCACACCAAATACTCTTTATTATGACAGTGCCATATACAAGACTTCCAACTTCTAAACTATTTCAGTTTCCATGTGTACTGTCATTACAGTCGAGCACATTTGAATCATTGGCTTTATCAAGGAATTGACAATGTGCTTTCAGAACCTTGCATATTTTGACACATGTTGCTTCTAATCCTAATGTGCAAGAATTTGGTGAAAAACAAATACTGCTGGAGTTTCATTAGGTTGCTATATTTCATCTTAAATTATGTTGCTTTACAGAGACACCTAGCATTGCAATGAACAATAACAGATGTGACTGATTTGGCTAAACACCAGTCACCAGGCAAATACGAATTCCTAGAGGATGCTTTCACCATAACAAACTTTTCCTTGTTTAACAGTAGATTGTCACTGACAGTAACAGGCTGCTGATAACTGCCCATTAAATCTTTTGGCATACAGGATACAGACACAGCTGCTGAGTGCTGGACAACTTCATGTATGACATCTAATTCCTGAAAGTTACTGCAGGAACATGTTTCTGCCACAACATATATACAAACACATACTGTGTGTAGGATAGGAAGATGCCTGAGATAACTCATTATGTGAGACCAAAATTCAAGTCAGACTTAAAAAGTTCCTTTGAAAGCACTTTGAAATACATTTGCTGAAGTCATTAGGACCAAATGGGTCTTACCCTTAGGAAAATGACTGCAGGGATGTGTATGTGGTTTGTTTCATGGTTTAGAAGGGTCAGAGAAAACAAGGTGGGGAAACTGGCTCATAAAGGGTGATGCATAAGGGAAAATATTAGGAATTACCAAGGGATAGTAGTACTGGAGAAGCCAGGTGATCCCTGAGCAGAGAGGATGGGGAAGGTGCCTGGGATAGCCTCCACTCACAGGAGAGATACAGGACACTGGGAAGAGGAGGTATGAGAGGACATAGCTCAAGCTCCGACTGAGGTGTCAGCGAAGTGGCCAAAAGTTGCCATGAGTAACCACTGGCAACCCTACCAATGGAAACTGGTAGATTCACAACATGCAAGCACATGACTCTTAAAGACCATCCCATATTACTGAGAAACAAGAATTTCTGAAAGACATTCCTGCTTTATCAAGTAATGCAGACTAGATACTCCTTTCAATACAAGATGCCATTTCTTCCAGACTTCTTGACAGTGATAAATAATCACCCTACTCTGAAATGGCCAGTGCAGTCATAATGCTTTCTTATCAGCAGCAGAAAGTTCATGTGCTAGACTAAGAAAAAAACTGATTTAGAGAAACACTGATATCAAGGAATCAAAACAGCAGTTAGAGAACAGACCAGGGAAAATTAGGTGCAGATATCTCTCCGTTGTTCCTTTCTTCTAAGAACAAAACAAGACAAATTCTTTATCAGAAGACATGTAAGGCCTTATTTAATAGGCCATGGTGATTACATCAACAAAGTGTATTACCACAGCTAATTCATATATAAATATATATATAATGTATAAGAATTACTACACCTGCGCAGACCAGAATTTGAATACTCAAATATTTATATATTTGTTTAAATTATCTTAGACCCCTAACATTGTCAGAGTGGTGTAAGTTGACATAAATGAAAGATAACCCACTACTGTGCAATCTGCTTATGCAAGAGAGATAGGCCACAGATACTGTCTAGGCAATAAAAAAGAGCAGTACTCATTTTTGCCAAGAAAGAGATTTTTTAGAGCATATTAACTGAAAATGCAACAATTGTTTTATTACAAACAAAAAGTAGAGGTAAAGTAAAAACCACATAGAAAATATTATCCTGCATTGCAGTTCCATCCTAAAACTTCAGCACTTTAGTGCAGTATTTACTATATATCTTCTATGGTTTCTACAACATAAAGCAGTCGTATTTGGAAGCAGTCCCTAGCTTTGAGGCCTGATTCTCTGCTCTGTGAAATTAGAAGTACCTCAGTTGAAAGAAAAATCAGTTGCATAAAACCTGAATTTAAATTATATTGAAACCTTGGAGCTATGCTCTTGGCTCCCCTAAAATGAACATAGATATGCATGCTCAGATTCCTGCAAGCGTATCAGGAACACTATTTAGGTTACATGGCAAACAAATTACACTGAAGATAAGACCCACAAGATCCTGGAAATTTTATTGCTGCAGACCTTAATCTCTGGGGCAAAAACCCAGAGAATTCTATTGACACATACTTAAAAAAAATAAACACAGTATTTTATGCTGGGCATGTGGAAAAGGGAGTAAAGCTGATGGCATGAAGAAAACAAGTGCAATATCTCATAACAAGGGAGTTTCTTATTATTACAGCCAGCAGGAAAAGGCTATTATGTGTGGGCATTTAGGATACAAGCAAGCACAGCATCAGAGGGAAATCGTATGGCAAGATGATTGTGATATTACCCTAAAAGAACTTCACAACACAATCTGTCGCGATGACAAAGGGGTTCAATGAACTGCTTGATCACAGAAAATAATAGAAGAACCTGCATCTGGACAAAACAATCCATGTTGTAATTCACAGAAACAGCATCTAGGAACAAATGGAGCAAACTGGAAAAAAATGCAGTCCTGTTTTTACGTTCCCTTCAGCCAGCTGATGTTTTTGTGATACAGTTCCACTGGCAATGTAATACTGGGAAGCTGTTATTGAACTACCCGCCTTATAACACATGGCTGCAGTTTTGCCACTACACTGCTGCTCATAAGCCTTTTTCTTCACCAATCGGGTATAAAGAGGCTAAAACACAACACATTAGCAAACAGTGAGGTGCAGCAGGAGCAGATCTAAACAGCCAAGTGGTGGTGCTGAGACCTGACACCCTGCGGTATGCGCATCTGGGGGCTACTCCTCTGGTTTATCTGTAACCTGGTTCCAAGGGCCAACGCTCACTGGTGGCCGGAATAACTTGCAATCTTTATGTACAATCTCAAATTTGACCCAGAAAGAATAGACAGGATTTGGGTTTCATCTCCATTAATCCCAGCCAATGTGGGAATGTTTTGTAGTTTTGCTCCTATGTTGATAAGGCCAGAAAATGGTCCGACAAAATGGAGCATTCAAACCAGAACCAGAAACAAACATAAACAACTATTGAGTAATAACCTCTCAATAAAGCAGTCCACTTCAGTGCCATTTTCCTCTCTGGAATGAGGTGTGATACTACATTGTGCCACTCAGTTTAGAAAAATATATAGCTAATATCCTTCAGGAATACGTACAACCATGTGATATTTGATCACAGTAACATGGTGATACTTTGTGATGCTACAGAGATTATCAGTTATGCATTTATGAGATCTCTCTATTCCTGTCATTAAGCAGATACCCAATGCCTGACTTAAAATTTCATTTTCTAAGTGGTGAACTCATGAGTCTACTATGCCTTGAGTTGGCCTAATTATTCTTAATTAATTCTTGCCTTGATCCTGTTGTTAAACAGAGTGGGTATTTGCAGAAAGTTTATTTTGTGCTGATTTTAAGGAGAGAGAGCAAAAATATTAGAAAGACTCTGAGATAAGTTTTCCGGCTTAGATAAGTAATTTCTGGTTATTCTGGCAGTTCAGCTAGCTGCATTTTAACGTCTAACTTTTGATGCTTGACAAAGTAATGAAGATCTTGTTTAGTTCTAGGGCAAAATTTTACTTTTGTCATTGACACCTAAAGAGAACTTCAGAACTGGGTCATTAATACAATTCCACAGTTGTGGGGAAACCACATCCATATCTTCCCCTGCAGCACAAAGCCAAACTTGGAAAAAGCTGCCCTTGCAGGCACTTTGGTAAAGGCTTGTATGTTGACAGTTGGCTTTTCCTTCATTTTTTGGTGACTCAGAAGGACTGTCTGAGACAGACAGACAGACATACAGTGTCTGAAGATGATTGTACACCAGGTGGGAAGCATTTTCTAGAACTCAAAGCCAGGTTATCCATTTAAAACTATAATTGTTATATTACTGATATTTGTATTTTCCAATTATGATGGGCAGAATAAAGAGTAATTCTATCTATAAAATATTAACCGCATTTAATTCCTTCAGGCAAGTACACAGTAATAACTGGCATTTCTTTTTTGTAGATTGTTATATTACCAGTGCCTTCCAGTTATTTCACTCTAAGTTGAGACCATCCCCATTATTAAACCACAGCCAGCATTCAAATTACCATTTGCATAAACTTTGCCTGCCTCTGGCAAGAAGACAGGAGAAATGCCTTTCATGAAATCATCAAACAAGTACTTTTCCAAAAATAAATTGAAGATTGCAGCCATTTTTTAGTTTCTGAAATAAATGCAGCTTTCAGCCAATGTATCATATTATGTGTGGGGAAAACCTCAAAGAGAGCAAACTGCATAATAAATACAGTACTTGTTAAAGTGTTGTTAAAGGGCATTTGAATTGGTATGTTAAACTGAATTAAAATGCAACAACATCCGGACATAGGACTAATTCTTGTAAAGGTGCTCTCCAAGGACTGATGTAGGAAGTAAGCCAACAAAATTGCTGATCTCGATATTGCACTTTATTCTATCTCCATTTTTTGCTTCATGTTAAATATGCATTCTTTCCAGACTGATCTCATTCTTAAAATTACGAGCTGCAATGAGGGAAAAGAAAGGTAGAATTACAGTAAAACACTGTTTCAGTGTACATACTCTGATAAAAGAACTTTGAAAAAGAAATATAATTGCTGTTTTACCCCATACCTTCATCCCCATTCAACTCCTCTATAATACTTTGTACAGTATTTTACACCTCTCAAAAGCCAATGACATTTTTCTCCATTTCTCTTTTTGTTTCCCTATTACTTTTTAACAAGAAGTACTTTTCACATAATAATAGTAGTAAAAGCTCTTATTTGTTCTGGACTAAAATAAAACATTAAAGTGCTTCTAGATTATGGAACATTTTCACAGGCAAGTGTCTAAACTGAAAAAACATACATTTCTCTGGATTTACACTGATATAATTGAGATGGGAAGCAGATGCTGTTCTGTAACCAAAAGCCCAATTATGTCAATCAAATGTATCTTCAGGAAGTTAGAAAGCTACATAAAACTTGATCATCCTGCTAATATTAATATATAATTAGATAATAAGCCCCTACAGAGGGGAAGTCATTTAAAAAATTGTAGTGCTCACTGTATTGCATTTTAAAGATTAATGTCACTTATGAAAAGGTACACTTAACTGGGTTTTTTAAATTTACATTTCAGTACCGCTTTATTTTGTAGCAAGCTTAGTAATTCATTTAGGACCTCTAAAAACATAAATCCGGTGAAAGAAATCACAAGTCCATTATGTATATGAAGTCGTTTGTCATCATGGATATTTTATGAGAATTTTGTGAAGCTGTAACAGATGGTGAAACTTTTACTTGGGCTAGAAAGAATTTAAAAAAGTAGCTCTATTTGATTTCATCAAATACATTTTACACACATGAAGAGATTACAAAACATCTTTAGTCTCTTGACTTTTCAAAGCTCTTTGACATGTAATATTTTGTCAGAAAATTTTGACACAGAGTCAAAGCCAGCTGAATAGAATCAGTTTATGCAGAAAATGATGCATGGAATCTTAATCTATAAGAAAATCTGGACAATTTTGTAAACTGTAATAAAATAAAAGATGGAATAAACCCATGGAAATCAGGATTTGTATCTTATTACAAAAGAAACATATTTTTCTTGTAAAAGGGAAAATAATCAGTTCTCAGTGAACACTTTTCAGGCTTTGGATGTAGTACTCTATCCCTAGTAATATGGGTATTAACATAACATGATTTAGCTCAATCAGTGGAGCTGCTATTCTTTACAGATCACTGTGTGCATTCACGACCTTCCACCAACAGAAATTCTCTTGTCTAAAGAATCCTTTTAGGAG
The DNA here is from genome assembly GCA_013397115.1 of Edolisoma coerulescens. Classification (NCBI taxonomy): domain Eukaryota; kingdom Metazoa; phylum Chordata; class Aves; order Passeriformes; family Campephagidae; genus Edolisoma; species Edolisoma coerulescens. Next base: position 297,158 of record VWZW01004265.1, on the reverse strand, counting down.
ATTTGAACCATTTTTTCCAATGATGCTGTGTTTGTTTTAAGAACTTTGCCCAGCTCTAACCGTTGATAGAAAGGCTGGTGAAGTATATGTGAAATGGGATACTTAAAAGTACCAAAACAGTCCAACATCACTTCCCAGACTGACTCTACCATGGGCAGACTTTTTCATATTTACTCCTCTCTAACAGATGTGCTATTATTTCCCTTCCTCCTTTTATGTCAAACACCTTGCAGTTTTGAAGAGGCACAGAATCTTTGGTGCTAAAGGCTTCAATATCAGGTTTGACAACTGCTTCTAGTGATGAAACCTGGATAAATGAATGCACCTTCTAGAAGGAAATTAATTAAACCCAGGACACAATAATTGAAAAAAACCCTGGATTCAAGACTGAAGTAAGGAGGAAGAGGTAGATAAAATAAAAGGAAGGAACTCCTAATATGCTGTCAATAGCAATATCATCTTCTCCAAAGCAGCTATAATACTGCTTTATGTCACAAATAGTCCACTGGTGTGAAGCCACCCAAAATTCATTTCTTTGGTGCATGAATTGCAGAAAAGCAAAAACCTGACCTAGCTCAAAATACTGTTGAATATATAAAGCAACTCTGAAACTTCTGAACTTTGCAAACAGGAGAATAACTTTGTAAGCATTATATTCTAGAAACTTCTAGAAATAGCCTATATGTTTTTAGTAGAACAAGAAAAAGATAGTTTTTTCCCTAGAACAAGCCTTTGTCCTCACTATTTTACCTTCATCCAATGCAACTTAGCAATTAAATCAAAACACAAACACTGACTTGGCAAACACTTGAAGTAAAATCAACTTGATTGCACGTGTTCTTACTACTTCCCCCAACAGAAATTACAGTGTAGAAAAACTGCTTTCCTTAGGATTTGTGTGCACACAGTGTAATGTTGTGGCATAGAGAGATAACGAACTCAGAGGCGAAAGTAGCCACATTAGAGCCTTCTGAATGCCCAGCGCCACTCAGGCCAATGCACTTCAGGAAAATTCCTGTGTTGTTGTTCTCTGCCGATACTCTGAGAGAAGACAGCTGCTGCTCAGAGCCAGGTCAGGCACTTCAACCTCATGCTGTGCTGTGCAGGAAAGGTGTTTCACTACTTTAGCATTTTGTTTAAAGCTCTTCCTCCTGATTGTTACTGTCACAGTCTCTCTGCAAGAGAATTCAGCAGGACATAGTATTTCTAATCTCTTTGTCAAAGAGTTCAGCAGGTTGTAATATTTCTAGTCCTTCTGTTTTGCAAGGCTAAAAGATCCAAGGAATTATTTTCAGCTCGGCTCAGTTTTCTCACTGCCATGTAAACCTTCACAGCTTGGAATTCTGCATTGCAGCTCACATATCCAGTGAAACAGCACAAACACTGAACTATTTCCATGAACTTGACTCCCTGTTCCTTTTTCAAAATAAATCTGTAAGGGACACTGAAATCTTGCAAGAGAAAGAGACCTGATTCCCACCCTTGAAGGTTAGAATATACCCAGCTGTCATTTTAAAACTGCTAAAAATCACAGTAATTTCAGATATTTTAAATTTTTGTTGCTTTTTTCTATTGCTATTAAATGATAGTGTCCAATTTACAATAGGCTTCTAAAACTATTTTGCTTTACAATTGCTCTAGGGTAGAGCAAAACTTTAGTAGTCTAGATTAAACAAGTGGATGGTGTCCATGTCTCCACAGAAACTTGAAAAAACATTATTGGTTATTGGGAGTTGGGAAAATTGACTTAAAACATGAGATAGAATAAACTCTATATTAAAAGGCTAATCATTGCCTTGCTTATTCATGTAAAAATAGATCCTTTGAACTTTCTAAAAACATTCATGTGGGTAAAATTAAAAGTGAAAGTGTTCACAGCTTCTAGGTCATGTAATTTTATGAAATTTAGAGTGCTATTTTCTGTTTATCCTTGGTAGTTGCTCTCTGTCTCTGTGACTCCAACAAAACAAGGAGAAAAAAGTGCCTGATAAGGAATTCATGAGTCTAAAGAGCACTATTTACAATGACATGTGAAGAAAAGTGTACTAGCCAAACCTGCGCATGTTCTTGCACTGCCTAAATTTCAAGCTGGCAAACTCTCTGTGAAGGTTACTCTCTCAATATAATGGCCAGCATTTTGAAACAGTGCTATACTTGCCTTTCAATCATGCTTATTCATGAGTTCAGAAAGGATGTATCACACAAAGAAAAAATAAACATTTATTTAGATGCTCTTCCAATCCCCAGATGAAGTTCTTTTTCAGGTCTTCTCCCAGTTTAACAGTGTTTATTTGGTCTGTGCCTATTATTTATTGTGGATTTTCAAGTTTGTAATCCAGGAGTTGGACTTTGATAATCCTTCTGAGTCCCTTCCAACTCAGAATACTGTAGGATTCTATGATTTTATGATTCTATGATTCTAGTCAGAGATGCAATCACACTGCAGCCTTTGCCTCTGCATGGGACTAATAAAAAAACCCAAACCTTGTGAACTCTTTATCTCTCTGGTAATCTTATCTGAAATAGAAAGTTCATTTTATACCATTTTCCTTCTTATTCCTCCAATTGTTTATGGGACTGAACCTTCCCTTTTTTTTCTTTTTTATGAAGGCATTAATACCTGTGATGCCTGAGATGGCCACCTAAAACCAGAGACTAGACAGGAGTAAGGGAACAAAGGTAGGTGTTTATTTGAAAGGCCTTCAAAGGTACACCCTGGGCAGGCCAAAGGCTACACTCAAGATGGATGCCCGGTCATGAGTTCTTCACACCTTTATAAGTTTGGTCCGTTTGCATATCAGGGTTAATTGCCCAATTACAACCCCAGTTAATGATGTAACTACCCCAAGTTTGCCCTCCTCGTCAGAGGGCTTAGTTTACGTATTTTGGGGCCTGGTACAGTCTAGGTGTCCTTGGAGAGCAAACCTAGAGAGGTTTGTTATGTCTAACCAGCATGAGAGAACAGCAGCTAACAGGCCACAAGAAACTTCAGAGTTACACACTAGGCAGTACAGGACTTGAAAAACATAAAAGTTAAAACCTAAGGCATCACCTGGATCATGGTCATGTTCTCTTTTCTGATCCTATCCTCTCTCACACGTAGCTGTACAAGTTCCTCCTCAGGTGGAAATAGGAAACACCCGCAGGAGCTGGTGCAGTAGGGAATTTCAGAAATCATATTCTTCACTAGAGGTTCTGCTCTGGATATTGTTATTCCTGTATACTGCTGAATGGTTTGAAGAAGACCCTTTCTTTGTAATATCCTCAATTCACACGCTCCATATTTTTCCCCCACCTCCTAATCTTGTTCTCTCTCTTCACTCTCATCTTCCTTCTTACAATCCTCCTAGGATAATCTAACTTGGATGTTTAATTGAAAAATTCTCTTTTTATTGTAAAACTGCCATGTAATCTGCAGCCACACCTTGGCTTGTAGTAAATGTACTACTTCCTTCTCATCCTTTCTTTTTGTTTTCTATTTAGAGTGTGAGATCATCAGCTAAGAAGTCTACTGTGTCACCATTGTACAATGTCTGATAGGGTGGCCCTGCTCTGAACTGTCCGCTCTAATTGATCTTTCAGTATCTACCTGCAAAGCCCACAGGAATCAACAGCCATATTGATAACATACTTGGGAGAGGAAAGCACTTTATGCCATGCCTTTAGAATGGAGAGAGGCAACGTCCCAGATATTCTCTTTTCTTTTCCACCAGTTCCTGAGTTTGCTTGCTTTGAGGCTGCTTTCTTGAAGGTATCTGAGCAGTCTAAACTTTGGCAGGTGGTACACAGATAAAACATGGAAATACATTATATTTCTGATTTCTTTGATCTGCTACTCTGAGACACAACCTTACCTTGTGGGATCTGATACCATTAACCCCTCCCCATCCTGGGGCTGATAGTCTTTCCAAATTCTGCTTATTGAGAAGTCCACTGATTGTGGAGATTTACATGCTGTGTACTTGGCATCTTCCACTAAGCAAGTACAGCCATCTGTTTTAGTTCGTCATCGTACCAGTCAGCCCTTCAAAACTTCATGGACAACTTTTTTTAACATTAAAATGCAAAGACCTCCACGCAGCAATAAGGAGGAAGAGAGAATAAATTAGGCAGTGCTTAGAATAGGAAAGACAGCAGCCCTTAGATAAGCTATAGATACTACATTCTCATTTGAATGTTAGCACGTTGCTAAGGAGATGGGCAGGAAGAGAACTTGCAAGGGGTATCTGCCTTAAGGAGCAGGGTGAGAGAAGTAGGTTGCCAGCTTCCCATTAGCTAGATGTCAGTTCAGAGCTGAGGACAACACCCACTGTACGAGCTGTTGCTCTTCATCCCAATATTCAACTCAAAGCACCTGGGATACATTCTGAGAATCTTAAGTGAAAGAGACTGAAGATCTGTAACATAATCTCAATTTCACACATCAACATATTAAGACAGAGAGAAATGAAAAATTTGCTTCAGGTCACCCACCAGACCAGGAGATGTAGCAATGCCTTTCTTGTTCAAATGAACGACCATATTGAAACAAATCCAAATAGTGGCAGCATTAAATACATGCAGGATTTGATCCACAGATTGCAGCCATAGGAGTAGAGTTGTACCACAGATATTCCACCAAGAGTCTCTGTTACTAGATTGTGATACTTCTAGAGACAGAAATTAAGACCAAAAAGAAAGCAAACAGCAGCTACAATAAAAGCTGCTGAGCCTTCCAAACTAATTTAACCTCTCGAAACACAATTCTTTCAAAATAAAGATGTTTAGAAACAGCAGTTTAGCAGTTCTAAGCATGCTAGCATCATCACCAGAGAGATTCATCCTCTGGGGAATTAGAAATACTCATCTATGCTCCCTGCATCATAATCAGCCAATCTCGTTATGCCTTCCTGCTTTATAATTATAGATCTTATTAACAAAGATGAATTTCATGAAAAATAGGCATTACAAATTGCACATTTTTCAAAAGAAGAGGGAATCATTTCATTTTGGGTGCCAGTGAGATTGTTTCTTCATTTAGATAGAAAGTTTAGGTTTAGTTAATCACCACCTACCTAGCCTCAAGTTCCTTTTCAGCTGTACTTCTCTGTGTTAAGCAGGACAGTCAGGATGTCAATTATGCCATGGGTTTGCCTGGGTGGCCAGAGAACGTGGCTTTTTAGGTGCCACCACTGCAACGGCACATTGAACAGCTCATCTGGGCCCAGAAAGGCCACAGCATTTTCCTGCAACCTATAGTAGGCTGGGAGGTTTGGAAGTACATAAGCTCCCACTGCATGTACAAAACCAGGATATGACCAGTGTCAAACAGCAAAGTGGGCTGAGGGAACAAGTAAGTTTATCAAATCTCCGAGAAGCAGGCGCTGGTCTGATGGTTTTTTGCTATCACAGTTCTCCTTGAAGACAGCTATGACTGTGACAATATAATCTCCCTGAACTCCTCAAAGAATTCCACATTTGAGTCTGTGGGATGGAAGGGGATCCCTTACATAGCGACTAATCAGTTGGTTTTAAACTTGCTACAGAAATGAACTGGTAGAGCTGGGAACTGACCACAGCTTGTGGTTGGGTTCCATCTTTAAAAAGGAATCTCCCACTAAGTCCTTCTCCACAGAGAAGGAGAGACCAGGAACTAGGAATCCTCTTTATGTCAGTTGTGAGTGTCTACCTTTAATGTTAAAAACTGAGTCTTGGCAATACCCTATATAACACTGAGATTACTCTGATACTGTTACTATTCTTACATACTGTTTAATTACCCGTATTTTAGTATTAGAGGAAGGAAAAGAATAAGAAACTGTATTTGGTGTAAAGTTTTTAGCAGGGCCTGTTGGGATAGTACAAAGGGTAATGATTTTAAACTAAAATAGAGCTTTAGATTAGGTACACAGAAGAAATTCTTTACTGTGAGGGTAGTGAGACACTGTAACAGGTTGCCCACAGGGGTGGTAGATGGAAATATTCAAGGTCAGGTTGGGTGGGGCTCTGAGGAATTTGATCCAATTGAAGATATCCCTGCTCATTGCATGGGAATTGGACTAGATGACCTCTAAAGGTCCCTTCTAACACAAACTACTCTATGATTCTATGATTTGATGAATGGCAAAGAGAAAATAACTGTATACTGACTGTAATGCACAAACCCATCTTCACCTGTGCCCCTCCAGGACTGGGCAGAGGAGTTTGGTATAAGGGAGTGAAGCTGAGCATGGGGAAAGGAGGAGGAAAGGTGTTCTAACATTTCTTTCTCACTACCCAAATATATTTTAATTTGGAATAAATTGAATTAATTTTCACCAAGTCTGTTTTGCCCATAACAGTAAATGGTAAGTAATCTTCCTGTCTTTATCTTGACCTGTGAACTTTCCTGTGCCTGTTGCTCTTCTTATTTTCTCCCTCTGTCCTGCTGAGGAATGGAGAGTAAGAGAGTAGCTGGGTAGAAATTTGGTCCTTAGCTACAATTAACCCACCACAGAAACACATGATTAAACCTCTTGAATCCCCAAAATCAGCAGGATGCCATTACTTCAGCTCCAATGTGTCTCTGAAAAGCTTTTGTAATAGTTACTGCACCTTAAACTCAAGACTGCTTTGATGAAAGCAGTCTTTAGGCAAGACAAAGCATAATTTTCCCACTATCAACAGGGAGTCCTGTTTCAGTATGCCACAGATCACTGCTACAGTTTATAGGCAATAAAGTAATTTTGTTCATGAGACTACTGCTTCTTATATCAAATCACTTTTAACAGTTGATAAATGGAATGAACTTAACAAGCTGTAAGCTGTATAAAAAGAAGAAAATGAAAAATAAATGTCTTAAAAGAAGACACCACGACAAATAAGCAAATTAAGGAATATTAATATTCAGCTCCACTCTTTCTCTTTGCAAGAGCTGGCTGGAAAAATTCTTGAAAAACAGGTTTCAAATGATAAATGCCAATTTGACAGAAGATAATTGATGGAAGAATGCATCTATTCACTGAAATTGCTCAGCAGGAACCTTGTTCACCTGTCAGACTCTGCAGGCTGATGAATTTCTGTTAGACAGCTCCCATGCTCCAGGGAAGATGAGGAGGACTTCCAAGTCTGAAGCCTGCGAGCTTTGGACTTCCAGGTCACTGAGGCAGTGAGAAATCCTTCTCCAATGTCTGGAATGTAGTGCCTTGAAATCACTTGACACAGATGCTGTACTGTGAAAATAATAATCCTGCCTTACAGGCAGCATAAAGGCTCTCCAGATGCAAGCTGGCCTTAGACAAAAATGTGTACTGCTTTGACATTTCAGGTCATGGTGCCCTTAAAGAAAAGAGTTCTGTTCAGAGAAATGGGAGAGTCTGCCTTGTGCCTGTGTATCAGAGGATCTGACCATCCACCACCTATGTTTTTAACCTCATGAGACTGAAAAAATCCTTTTAGAGATATATCTGTCATTTTATAATCTCAGCATTTTGCTTTCCTGCATCAGGATTCATCCTTCACTTGTTCTGGAAGAGACAGCATAATAGTACTTTAAAACTTCTAAAACTTTAAAATATTCCTTCAAGTTACACTCACATAACCTCACTAACTCCAATAGGTATTAAAACTCTGCAAATGGTTCTCCCTCTAACGATACTACAAAATTAAAAGATATTCTGTTGCCTTGAGTAATTTAAGCTAGATCAACAATGCTGATAATTTTATTAACTCTGATGGACTCTCAGATTCTTTTTTTCTGAGATGCGAGTATTATGTGATAGTAACTTTGGACTTGTTTTTCCAAGGAAATGAAGAAGGAAGCTCACAAGGCACTGTACTGCAAGGCCTCCCCTTCCTAAACCTGTGAGTACATTGAGCATTTCAAACTTCAGAGAGATACACTGTTCTCAAAGACAGCAAACTCTCATACATTTTGTGGAAACTGACTGCTGGAGATGGAATGAAATCAGTGCTCCCACTAAGGAAAAGCCAGTTGCAGTTCAGCCAGTTGGCCAATCACCATGGATGTAATGAACAGGCAATCAGCACACGCTTATTTCAGCAGCGGCATATGTTGCCACATTCTCAGCCAAACTGGCAAAAGACATGAGAAGGAGCTGGAAGAAGTACTTGAGCACTGAGAATGGGAAGGACTAAGGAGTGTGAGAGACAAAAATAGTTTAAAAAATTTCATTAGTTCCACTGTTCACAGACAACTTAACTTTGGTATCTTAAAACTGCAGATTTTGCCTTGAATAAAGGAATGTATGAATCTCTTATGCAAAAGACATATGGATTCTGCCTTTTAGTCTGTATTTCTTTAAGTGATGATATATTTATAATAAGATACATTTTATGAGAGCCTATGTTTCATTTTGAATAGCATGAAAACCAAGGAAATGTAAAGTGAGAGCTGTTGAAAAGGATTTTCTAACAGGAGAATGAAGGTGATGTGCTCTTATTCTGGTAATGACAGAACAGACTAATGGCATCATCAATACCTATATGTAAACCCAAACTTATGAACTCACTAGAATCACTAAATGTTAGTAAACAAAGCTGGATTGCTTTTCATTTTTCAGTGTCTGTTCTTCAGCCTAGCTGACAATTTGAAGACACTGAATTTAAAATCAAATGACTTTTAAAAAAAATGAAATTGTCTGATACAAATGAGATATCTAATATTTTCTTCCGTTACTGCAAAAATGAAAGTATTACAGCCATTACATGAAGTCATAAATGCACACACATGTATACCTACATACATAAAATATTACATATATCACTTTTTTTTTTCCTAGTCATATTTAGGTTTGTCATAGTGAAAAAAAAAGCAGGGAATCTCATGCTGAAATGAGTTGCTGGACTAACATAAATACATAAGGCTGAGAATCTTGATGAGACCTGATTTCTAGTTATACAACAATTCCATAAGTAACTGCTGAATACTTAAAATCTTGTACATTTGTATATATTTGAATCTTCTTTTACTGATATTCAGAAAGCATCTTCAGAACACCCAGTATCAAATGAGCTAATTTGAAATTACTGAATCTCTCCTAGAGAGTGATGATTAATTGGAAGCAAAAAAACATATCACTGGCTGATTAAAGCAATACAGTAAAGTCATTACAGCAAGAATCAAAGAATCACCATTTTAGATCAGTCTTCCCCATAAAATCTAGGTATCCATCTGCTTTAAAAGATCTGTGTCTTCAGTGTACAGGCTACTTACAAAAGTTGTACATATGAGTAAAGAGGAAGTACCAATGAATCAAGAAAACAGTCATAAGCTGAAAACTTAATGTGGTATTCCAAGAAAATAAGATTATACAGACATCAGTGAATCACAGAAGGGTTGGTTTTGGCAGGGACCTCTGGAGTCCATCTGGCTCAAGCCCCCCTACCAAGCAGGGTCACCTAGAGCCAGTTGCCCAGTACCATGTCCAGATGGCTTTTGAATGTCTCCGGGGAGGGAGAGTCCAACACCTCTTTGGGCAACCTTTGCCAGTGTTTGGTCACTCTCACAGAGAAAACATCTCCTGATGTTCACAGGGAACCTCCCGTGTTTCAGTTTGTGCCTTTTGTCTTTGGTCCTGTCACTGGGCACCAGTGAAAAGAGCCTGGCTCTCCTCACTCTCCCTTCAGGTATTTGATACCTGATAAGATCTTGATAACGTCTTCCATGAACCTTATCTTTTCGAGGTGAAACAGCCCCAGCCCTCTCAGCCTTTCTCCACTGGAAGGATTCCCCAGTTCCCTGATCACCTTTGTGGCCCTTCACTGGACTCTCTCCACTAGGGCCATGTCTCCCTTGTACCGGGGAGCCCAGAACTGGACACAGCACTCCAGGTGTGGCCTTACCAGTGCTAAAAAGAGGAGAGAGATCACCTCCTTTGACCTGCTGTGACTACTCCCAGTGCATCCTCCTAGTGCAGTACAGGGTTCCATTAGTCTCCTTTGCCACAAGGGCACATTGTTGGCTCAGGACCCACCATATGCAGTTAAATTCATAAAATATATTTCCTTCCTGTTCCTGTATTGTTTAAACACACAGGGTGACTTAGCAACTTCGAAGCACATGTGAGCAAAGTCTTTATTATGTACAGACAGTGCCAGTATGAACAGCAGCATTTAGATCTGTTTACTGCTTACTAAGTAAATACAATTTCCTAGTGGAAGCTATGGGATGCAGGATATAGCTAGGAAAAGAATAAAATAAAAACTTGGTATTTTATGAAGCTAACAGATTCAGAGATGAAAGAGCAAAGGACTCCAAGCTAGACTTAAAGCTAGATCTTAAATACGTATCTTTGGAATGAAACCAGTTTTTAGTTTAAAACCTGAGAGCAGTTCAGAGTTCTTGTATCTCCCCGTCACATCGCTTGAGTGCACAATTAATGTATACAATAAAACCATGCTGAATGGCACAGAATTGCTCTCTGAGAACAACTGGATATTTGGCTACTAGACATGGATATTACCACTATGTAAACAATAACATAGCAATATTAACATTAAAAAAGCTAGAAGTCGAATACATGAATTATTGAAACAATGTTTGATAATACTGCACTGAAAGAATTCAACTCCTGAAAGAAGTAAATTCCTTGTTGCAAGGCCATGCTGGAAATGCTCTAGGTTTATTTTTATTGTCATTTCCCAATAGAAAGGATATATGATACATATGAAGGCCTGTGACTATCTTAGAAAAGTATACACACTAGGAAAGCTTTCTGGTTATGAATAACATTTATAACTCTTCTGAGAACAAAAATAATATTCTCACGTGTTACCTAGTTCCGTTACTCTGCCACAAATGTTGTTTATCTCTGCTACTGGGAAAAGGCAAGATTTCAGATGCATCTCTCAAGGCAATATATTTCCTCTTTCTCACTTTAGTACACATATTTTGCTGAAGGCTCTTTAAGCCTCCCATGGATTCCATGTCACAGCCTTGGACTGAACATTAACCTCACACTCTCTCATTCCTGGAAAGTCCACACAATGAAGACTTTCTACAGAAGCCAATGCTATATCTGACAGCAGTATACCATCAACAGACAGGTCCAAGCCAGCTTTTCCATTTTGTATGCTGGGTTATACAGGTCAGAATGACACAACATAGTGGCTTAAAATTGGCACTGAAATGTTTTTAGGTTCAGATGTTGCAAAATGGGCACATCCCACTTTTAATGATCTCAAAAGCCCATGTCATAACTTCAGGCACCTAAATACGAGCATTTGGCGTCTTTGTCTCAGTGTTTTTCATATGAACATTATCTGTCTATGTCTAATGGACCTTGATATTCAGCAATGATAGCTACTTTCCCAGTGGAAAGCATGCCTAAAAAAAAAGGAAAAGAAAACTGAGAGAGAGCCAGCAGACAACACTTTAAATCAAAACTCGCCTGTGCAATTCTCAGGTCCAGCCTGAAGCTATGTAATTTGAAATATGGAGTACTTTCCAGGAGGATGAGATACTTTTACTGTAGCTAGTAAAGCAACTCCGGGTTGTCACAACAACTGTAAATACACAGATAAAATAAATCAAACTGACAAAATGTACTGTGATAAGAAAGTTCTGCAGAAGTACAAGAACCATTCTGACTATTTCATTTCATTTCATTTCATTCAAACTGAATTATGCTCAATAAATAAAATACAACATGATGATAAAAAACCCCCAGCTCTGTCTCCAGGCTACTTACAGCGTAAGTGGATTAGATTCTATGCATAATGAACTACTAAACAGCAGACCCATATAAAATGAGGAAAGAGAATTTGATTTCAAACGCTGAAACAGTATGAAGTTGACAATTGCACAGAGTTATTAGCCAAATGCTAGGCAGTCAGCCAGAAGGCTTCAACAAAAATTGCCTTAAGCAAGAGCAGGAACCAAGGGGAGGAGTTAGCAGGGAAAAAAAATAAAGGGGGAGAAATCCATTAAAATCACTCATGGGATGATATTTGTCACCAGAAAGGCCAGAATGACAGATGATTAAGATCTTGTTGATGGAAAAAAGTGCAAAAAACAAGAGTGGATTTAATGTAAGAGGAAGTCAGTGAAATAAGCAGTATATTACCAAATACAAATCTAGAAAACTCCTCCATTAACAGCAAAGACACAGCCATTTTATTCTGTCAGTCTGTTGTAATTCCCTTTAGAGTTCACTTGGATAATGAGTGATTAATGTCTGTGTGCCTAAAACTGAAACTGTGTCCTAATTGGGTTTGGCTGAGCTAATTGCCTCTGATCAATAAAACTGACACATAATACGCTTGTCCTTCAAGAATCTCACTCTGGGTATCATTCCACTTCCCTGAAACCATGCTTCTGACATCCAGGGGAACAGAAATTGGTCACGTTAATAGAAAATTGGAAGTAACACAGAAGAACTTGAACAGAGCAGTAAGCACTGGGGAAACGTATATTTTGACTAAAAGCCCCTCGTGCTTCATGACACATCCCACCCACTTGCAGCAGTTTCCTACACGTTTGCAGTCCCTTCTCTGCCATCAGCATTTCTGTGCTTCCCTTACACCAGCACAGAGACTCCAGTAGAACTTCTTAGTGCAGACTGGGAATACAGCAATGGAAGGAGGGTCCCTCCTACACCACTTCCAAAACACACAGGGTTCTGCTAAGGTTCTCGCACACCCCCATGCCCCTGTGAGCTTGCCCCTACAGCCACACCAGCATTTTCTGGCATTGCAATGACACAGAAAACACATGACTTTTTCCTCAAACCAACCAATTATGCTTTATAGCCATGGGGAACGTCTAATCATACAGTACAATGTCTACTCTAGCAAAATTTCTCACAAGTGCAATAAAAATAGCAGACACAATGTGACTATTTAATACTACTCCAAATACTATTGTATGGCATTAATTCATACTTAATACATCTTTTTAATTTCCTTGACATCAGGGTCAAGGTTAGTTACACAAGCTATGCAGTCTATACAAATATGTTTTCTAATTAACAAGCTAAACCTGCCTGGCACTGGCAGCTCCACTCTGTTAGGCCATGGGATCCTCCTGCCAAGAAGGAAGCATGGCTTCTTTTTAAGCCAGTTCCTACCAAGTGCATCCCCTCAGATCATTTCCACAGAAGTGCCAGTGCAAGAGTCATTGGAAATGGCATAAACTAGTATTCTGCTATGAGGCAGGGACACGAGGCTCTTGCCTCTGCTTTGTTTCACAAAGATTGCCTACATAGTCCTTAAAATAACAAGTGAAACAGTGTAACACAGATCTCCCAACCTAGCTTAACCAGGAGAAAGGAGCTTATGAAATAAACCCTGTGACTGTGTGAAATACCAGCTGGCCACTACACACTTGAGCTTGATGCCACTCAAAGCAGTGGTGGTTTTTAAGGCGTCCTTCTGAGAGGAAATAAGCCATGAACTGTACTTAATACATCATCAGTAAAATTTTGCTCATTTGAGATACATGCCCTTGCAGATAAATAAATACTACTGCATCCCTATTTTGCTTTTCTACACACAGCCGTGCCCTCTAGTGGAACTGGCTGGTTCACTGCATATTTTGTCCTTTCCTCAAAATCAGCACACTCTGAACTACATTCACCAGCTGGAGTTATGATCCTTACTTTCTTTTTGGAAGCTGCTGTATTATTAACTTTGAAGAATTTAATTGTACAGAATTTTCAAGATAGTGAGAGAACAATCCAAATTATAAAGTTTTAAATAAAGTCAGCATTTTTGAGGTAGCCTTCCTATTTGTTGTTCTTTTGATAGAAGAAAATCCTGCTTTGTCAAAGTCAAGTCAACTAATTTGGGAGGAGACAAAAGGAACTGAAGTAATCTGGGTCCACTCCTGACCTATTCCAATACTTTCATAGCAAAAGCACACGAAAATGACAGAAAACTTCAGTAATAGTAGAAATTACAGTTTCAGGCCCAACTTTCACTTGCAAGCTCACTGGTGGAGAAACACCCAGAGCTCACAATCTCATGCAGTATTACACCTGATAGCAGCAGGTTTAACATTTGTCTTTGACTGTCTCACTGACAACAGTAGCGCTGAGGAAAGGATAGTCATGGCTGACTATTTTTTTTTTAAAAAGCAAAAATATTAAAGACTAAGAATAAATTGAAGGCAGAAAAGGAGGGGAAAGATAACAGGAGCTCATATCCTGCTTTCTAAATGGTTTTCAGGGTCTGTCAGCTTCAGTGGTGACAGCAAATTTTTATCAACATTTCCATGACTGAACACAGCTGTGACTAAAGATTAAGAAAATATAAAGTCATCCCACTGAATTAGGGTAGGTTTCAGGAAAGGAGAGTTACAGTAGTCATGTTGAGATGGTCACTCCCATCACGTCAGGATGTGTTTTCCCACTACATCTAGTCTACATAACTGTAGGCTGCCCTTGGAATTGTCTGTCGCAAGGTATGTGCTCTTGTCCTTTCCCCAACAGCAATTAAGATCCTGCAGAAGGGATCTGTTTAGCTTCATAACTCTGCTTAGCCACTGATTCCCCCCACCCCTAGTTTTCCCCTACAGTTCAGAAAGGTAGGAATTCATCATGTCTTCATTCACCAGATATGATGTAAGGAGAGTGGGAGATGAGGACCAAGGAATTTCACCATTACTTTTATCTATCACTACGATGAGCCCCCCCATCCCAATCTATTTCAAAGAAACAGTGAAACTGAAGCAGCATATGATTTGATTCTTTTGTATTCTATTTAATTCTCATTTACAGCACAGACTTACCTGGGGGCTCACCAATTCCAACGTTGTTTTAATCATTATCTTAGTGCAGGCTACTATGCATACAAACTTTTTGTTTGGACTAAGCCAATCTTCAAATTTTTGATAGAAAAGGATTAAATGTAGAATTTTAATTAACTTTCATGCTGTCAGAAACGTAGTCCATTAAAAAGTTAACACCTAAACTAGGTCTTTGAACCTATGTCAACCTGGAGATTGTCACATACCTGTTCTTGTGTGAACTGAATTAAGAATATTTTTACTTGGTATGCAGGAATTATTCTTCCAGTTCTCTTTAGGATTGGTAATGATTACTGTCCATTTCTTCTTCTGCTAGTTCCAGGGGGGGAAAAAAAAATTGAAGAACCCAATCACACAATCAAAAAACAACCCCTCCCTCGCAACTTCCTTTATTGAGATAAAAAGATATTCTCTATTCATATAACGCAAAAACTTTGTGTCAGCTGCAGAGATTATTACATAGCTAAACCCCCAAGAGTTAGTACAGGTAAGAGCAGAAATTAACTCTTATTAGAGAGCTATAAAGGTTAATTTGGAAAAATCTTAGAAGCTGATAGAAATGGTAATGAGGCCTCAGGATAAGTGAGGCTATGACAGATAGTTCTTATGATGTAATGCTCAATTTAGTTTCCACTTCTATCATGTAACCCTGCTAAAGTTTTGGGTACATAAAACTCTTTGATAGGTGCCAACCTTTCTTTTTAGCATGTAGTGGAATTCCTGCAAGAAATGCTGAATCAGACCTTCATACACACTTCACTTGAGTCTTTATCAATTACAATGGTAGTAGCACATTTTTAGAATTAAAGTTTGTCTCAGGTATTTCTAGCACGATTTGAGCTTTATATCAGTACAGAACCAGCTAGCTAAACAAAATGTGTATAGAATTGTAGAGCTATAATGTCCACTAGTCAAGTTTTACTCATATTCTACAGATCATTAAAAACAAAAAGTCTTAGATTTGCACCCAAAATATAAAGATTGTTAAACCATACTAACAGCTAGACTTCAGAAGAGGACAAAAATTACTTCCACAAACCTGAGAGATTCTGAAGGGCTGAGAGTTTTGTTCACTATTTCTAGTCAGTTTGAGAATGTCATATTGGAGGTTATCAAGCTAACTGCACTCAAAAGAAGAGATCAAGACATAAACTGGATAGATACCTAAACAAACTACATTTCACACTGTATCACCAGAATGGGAAAGTATTTAAAATCATCTTTCACTGAAAAGCTTAACAGGCATGAGCCTGGTGTCTGCAGTATCACTCCTTCAGAGCAGTCTTAATCTAAAGTCAGTCTAAATGGGGGTCACTAAAGCCTAGGAAAAGGTGGAATTATGGAAAGGCGTGATGTCTTGGGGTGACTCACGTGACTAGGGATGACTTTGTGCTGCATAATCTGTTAGAGAAATGTAGCCTAATTTATGCCTCTAAGGGAGGCTAATCTCGAAAAGAAATCTTCATTTGACACAAGGGTTATACAGTCAAATACATTTCTGTGCTTTTTGCTCTAAAGATTTATTGCTACTGACTTATATCACTATTCTTTACAGATGTGCAAAGCACAGAATGCTTATGCATTTGTTGTGCAGCCCTGTATAGCCAGTTATAGGGTATTTGCACAAGATTTTACATGTGCTTGTATCAGATAAGCAGAAGAGTAAACTAGGAAGTCCTCACTCAAATTCAGGTCAGAATTAGTATCAAATAACCAGCTGTGAACTACTTAATTACTAAATGAGCAGAACAGGTAATTGATTTTAAAAAGTTATTTAGTATTAATTTTATCTCTAGAAAACTTGACCCAAAGCCCCTGGCAGAATTTTCAGTGGCACTGTGCTGAATTAACACCTGAAGAATCTGTTCCTGTCTCAGAGCTGTTTGTTAAATGAATTGTTATTGCACATAAATATTAATAAATTAGTATAAATATGTAACTTGTGTTCAAAATGAAACCATGTAATTCAGCTTCAGTGATGGAAATGCTATAGCTCTGCACTTTCTGGACAAATTGGGGAATGTGCAGATCAGACCAACACAGGTAAGTTGGAAAGTGACTACAAGGGGAAAAAAAAGAAACCAGGCCTATTCACTCTAGAAACAAAAAAAGAAGATCAAGCTAAACATGTGAGCTGATAAGGAGCTTGCAGAATCTCCTTAATTTTAAATTCCTAAGAACCAGTTAAACAAAACATTACACAGTGTATTTATAACTCATCACAGCCCTTGAGCAGGGCATGTGCTTTTAGAAGTCTCTTCCAGTCTTGTACTTCTGTTAATACTATCTCAACACATTTCTTCTCCCAAATTCTACACAGACATGGGAAACAAAACTGTACAGCAGTCTAGGAATAATTTTTCTAACTGTAAAAGAAGCAATGGAGTCTAAAAGTGCTTATTCACTGCGAATTAGCAGGGCCACCACTGATAAGAATCATTCATAAGAAAACTGAAAATATGTAACACTGAAGAAATTCATATGATTTCTCAAAGGAAAGCTGAAAATTGAAGGTTAAAACCCCTGCCTTGTCTTCTGAACACTTTTAATTCCTGTAACATCATATATTACATAAGGCCAGATTGCACAGCTTTTGTCAGCATTTGTAGTGCGTGTCTGTGAATACATCAGAAAACACTTGATTCAAGGCCTTCCCCTCCTAGTCTGGAGAGTTAACTATCCAGGCAAGTTGGAAGTCTCTATTTTCAGATATTGTTGTTAGGTCAAGCATGAGAAAAATACCTTCTAAATGTCATACATTATTTTACAGAACTTCATCTGCAGTCTGCCATGAAACTTGTCTTTCTGGCCTCAAGATAAGGCAAGCTACATCAATTTCAATGTTTGGAATATCAACACAACCATTTTTGTTTTAGCAGGCATTTAGCTTTTAATTTGTATTTATGTCACAGAGCAATACTGTTTTTTCCATAAGCCAAAACAGAAAAAATCTATAGGTCACATGCTCTCCTAAAAGCACACAAGCTGTGTTGGGATTATGGTGTCAATTTTCCAGTTGATTCAAAGTACCTCAAACCACTCCTGAATGTACTCCTGTAGTATCAAATGATACATCCAGCAGTCCTCCTCTGCATACATTCTCCTCGTAACAAATTATTTCAGTGGTCTTCTCTTCATTTCTTTGGAACTTTTAACCAAAATTGAATTAGTTAGCAAATAAAATGTTTTGACTTTGAAATCTTAGCTTTTTGTAAAAGTTTAAGTCTCAATAAAGGAAGTCTAAGATTTCCCAGATCAGTCTAAATCCTAGGTCCATGTTGCTCAAATATTATCTGAAAACACACAGGGTGTGAGACTGTCTTCCTGTTACTGTGACTGTAAACATAGCTATCCAGAAAGACTGGCCAATTGTTCTGAAAAGGTCTTGATTTCACCTAAACTGTCTAAAGATTTGCTGAATGATTCTTAACAGTTATTATTTGAGCAGACAGTACCTAGAAATTTAATTAAAACTTTTCACTGCATTATTTACTATTTCTAAGAACAGTGTTTTTGCTTTTAGGTCATTATTTGTAAGAATCACTTGTATCTATAAAAGTCCAGCAGTCTCCAAAGAAAATAGTGGTGGGACACACAGACAAATAATTCAACTACCTGCTTTGCAAGGACTTTGAAAGGTTGTCATCTATTCCTTACTCCAAGAACCTGGCAAACCCAGGGAGACCCAGTGGTTTTGCTTTCTGTATTTTTAAGATTTTGTCACAAAGCCTGATTCCCTGGGTTCACAGGATGGGTCAGGTTGGAATGGACCACAGTGGGTCGTCTGGTCCAACCTCCCTGCTCAAGCAGGGTCATCCCAGAGCACATGGCACAGGATTACATCCAGATGGATCCTGAATATCTCTAAAGAGGGAGACCACAACCTCTCTGGGCAACGTGTTCCAGGGCTCGGTCACCCACACAATAAAGTTCTTTCTCATATTCTGGTGGAACTTCCTGGGCATCATCCTGGGCCTGTTACCTCTTGTCCCATTGCTTGGCATCACCAAGAAGGGCCTGGATACATCCTCCTGACACCCTCCCTTCAGACACAGACATTTATACGGTCCTCCCTCAGTTGCCTCTTCTCAAGGCTGAACAGGCCCAGCTCCCTGAGCCTTTCCTCATAAAAGAGATGCTCCAGCCCCTTGATCAATTTTGTATCTCTAAGGAGGTCACTCCTTCGCTACCATCGCTGATGTCAAAATCACTCTGGTGAGGGTCCCAACCTGCCAAGGCGGGGCTTTCCCGCGGTCTTTAAAATAACCTCTTAAAAGCCGCAACTTCAGGGATCCACACCCAGCTCAAGATCTATCCTTGAAACCGCCCGGGCTTTAAATGCAGTTCTACCCTCGCACAAGGTGGGGTGCAGAACGAGGGGCCCGGCTCTCCCCAGCGAGCCCCCGCGCCCCCAACTTCGAGAGGATGCACAGGGAGCGGGGAGAGGCGGAAGAGACGGGGCGGGCTGAGGGGAGGTGGCACCGGAGGCGGGAGCGCAGCCGAGCCCCGCCCGCNNNNGCCCCGCCCGCGCCCCTCCCGCCGGCGCTGGCCTTCGCAGCCGGGGACGACCGGGACGATGCTGGAGACGCTGCGGGAGCGGCTGCTGAGCGTCCAGCAGGACCTCACCGCCGGGTGGGTATCGCCTACGGCACCGCGGGGCTGGCGGGGGCGGCGGGAGAGGGGCCCGTGTTCCGCAGCCCGGCCGGGGCGGGGGGGCAGAGCAGGTGACCGGGGGCCGGGGGAGGCGTGGACTGGCACAGGGAGGGAGGAAGAGGAGGAGGTTGCGCAGACGGGACCCACTGCCAGGGCTGGTCTGTCACCCGGGGTGCCCTCCTGGTTGCGGGGACAGGCTGGAAACGCGGCTCCAGGGTCCCGTGTCCCCCCGTGTTGCCGCCTGGGCTGGG
>VWZW01004265.1:212851-277495 GCA_013397115.1 Edolisoma coerulescens | reverse complement strand
GGGACAGACAGAACCGCTGTTGTGAGAGAAGATATGAATGGGGTCAATTAACGCGCTTGAATTTTTTATGAAGTAACTGACCTTCAAGGTTTTATGGATCAGCATAATCCCTTAAAGAGCGTTGCTGGCCTCCGCTTGGTGTATGGGGAAAGTTGTTTTTCCTTGGAAGATGAGTTACTGTCTCTTAGGGAAAAGAAGCGCAGGAAAAGCAGATGGAACAGCCCCTCGCTTGCACTAAAAAAGTAGAAAGATATTCTTCCTACATTGCCTCACAAGGTTTATTTGGATAGGCCCCGTGTCGATGCTGTTTTTAGTATAAGCAGGTGGCCTAAGTGAGTGTCACTGGAAGTCAGCGAGTGGCCATAGGACAAGGTCATGCCTGTGCTGCAAAGCTGTTGGCTCATGGTGAGCCACAGAGGAGTATCGTGTTGTAATCAATTACTTTTAAAAACTGTGTGGTCTTTGGCTATGTTAAGGCTGCCTTATAATACCCCTATGGTAAATATTTTTATATAGTGAGGAATGTCTGTGTACCCCAGAAACTTAAAATAAGTAGTTCATCATGACTTACTTGTACCAGTGGATGATGGTCAAGAGAAATTGATAGAAGAGGCTGCCAGTCAAACAGATAAATTACTTACATGTTATCTGTCTCATCTTACCAAACGGTAACTGAGTATTAAACTGTCTTAAAAATACAGACAAAAGCATTGCTTTATTTCTGTTTGTGTTTCTTTTTTGCTTCTCAGAGGACCTGATATCTCAGTACAGTCTAAGGCTCTTTTGAAAAGGGTGTTTTTCACGTGGTGAAGGAGGACAACAGAAAGGTCATAACATGCCAGATCTGGTGGTCATTTAACTCTGTGTTTCCATATATTGCTGCGGTGGAGTCAGTATGTTTCCACGTAGTCTCTATTTTGCATTCTTCCTGATGTTGCAATGCTTTGTTCTGAGAACAGTCCCTGATTTCATAATGTCCATCTTGGTGTTTTGGCAGCTCCATTAATTTACCCTTGTTCCAGTGTCCCATCTTTAAGTGGTATTTTCATCTATGGTGTAATCCTTTTTTTGCCATTGGGAGCCTGTATCTCAGAGCCGCAGTAGCAGAGGCTGTAGAAGGCGTCTTTTTTTTTTCCCTTTAGTGTCCCCATGTAGCCAGAGCACAAGTTGACCTGGTTTGCCCCCTCTTCCTTCCTAGACCATGCAACCTCATTTCTTGGTGTTCTGGATTACTCTGTTCTGTACCCCACCAAAGCAGTAATAGAAGTCATTTTGTGATGTTGACACTTTAGCTTAAAATTGTCAAATTCTCAAAACCTAAAGAAAGTATTTTTGGTGTCAAGTTGTGGCCACCTTGTTAACTACACATAAATGCTTGCAAAGTAGAACAAGTTGAATTTCTTGAAATTGTGAGGGGGAAGGTTTTCCAGGGCTTCTAAGAAAATAATATTACTTCCCAAGGAATAAGGGAACATGTATGTATGGCTGAAAAAGATTAAATCTGGGTTGTGTGGTTTAAAGAGAGCAGTTTACTTACTAGCCATTTCTGTGGTCTCCTTCCTTGCTCCTTCCTCTGCTGTCTATTTCTGCGTGTCCTGTGAGCAAGATATCTAAATTTTGACCCATTTACCTGTTAGCAAGCTTTTGCAAGAGGAGGAAAAACAACCAAAATGGATGCAGAGGAGTGCTGCTGTTTCAGGCTGGGCTGCATACTGGGGAACATGGCAGCGGAGAAGGGCAAATTGCACAGCTTCCTTCAGCAGTGGGGTTCTTCCTCCGTGTGCTGTGGTTGTTGCTACTTGGCTTGGCTGTTACAAACAGCTCTCTGAGAAGATGTGGAGACCTGCCTTAGCATGTCTTTTCTCATATTCTCAACCACCTATTCTGCTGTAGAGCTTTGAAGTTTCTTTCAGTTCCTTGAAAATACGTGGTTGTCGAGTCTGGGGGAGTGCTTTGTCTCCCCCTTGAAGCAGCCTGAATATCTGTATATTAGGTTGTTTCTCAGTCCCTGGGTCACTGAGGATTACAGATCTCTCTGGAGGGTGTTTTTGGCTCTCATAGCTCATTTCCATCTTGCTTGCATCTTTGTTGTTTTGTTTCTTTCTAATTCTTATTGTCCTGGACAGCTGTGGCTCCAAAGGGCCTAGAGATTGAGGACAGCCATTGCCTTGGTGGTCAGAGAATAGCCAGGGGTTTTAGTTCTCACTGTACTGTGTCAGCTTGACTAGCATATACAGGTTGTCCGAAAAAGAGTGGAAAGAGTTGGTGGTGAGGGTTGTTTGGTTGGTTTGGAGGGGATTTTTGTGCTTTTGAGGAGCAAGATACCAGTCAGTTTGAAATGGACCACGTGTGAAACAAGTCTCAGATATGCTCAGTAGCAAGTCTCAGATATGTTCAGTAGCAGTGCACTGTGGTGATGCTGCTGGAGATTCTGAAAGCTGGCAGAAGAAAAGTTGTGCTTGTGTTAGTTTTGTGTTGGCAGACTTGAGGCAAGTGGGTACATGTGTATGTGTGACTGTCATGCTTTTCCTTGCCACGAGAGCCTTCCTGTAAATGGTATTCCTCAGGGCTGGATTGGTTGTTTCTATGCAGGTCTTTAATTCCTGTCTTCTAAGGAAACTGTATCAAGAGATGGATGACTTGTATACGCAACTCCCATTAAACTTTTCATGCTGAAATGCCTGATGCACTTCTACAAAAAAAATCTCAAGATTTAGCAGCAATGTCAGTGGAAACAAATTCATAGGAGGGTCTCCACAAAATGAAGTGAAATTTGATTTATTTGTGAAACAAGCTGAAACAAAATGAACTGTAATAGGCTGGAATTAACACATTATGTGTTCAAACAATTTGTTCTCTGGTTTTGGTGTTGTAAATGTCTGATGGATTTGTGTTTTGATTTGTAGGTTGAAGACTTTGGGCGACAAATCAAGAGACGCAAAGAAAAGCAGGCAGAGGTACTTCTGAATGTCTTAATATATAGCATTAATATAGGATGCTCTTGTTAAGGAAAAATTTGAAGAGGCTCATATATATGAGCTAATTGCAAGAACATTTGCATATAATTTTACTATTTTGACAACAGAAAAGCTTAACCAAAGCAAATGCTTTGCTTAATAGAGCCTTCATTGATAGGCGTAAATAATTTCTAATGGCTGTCAATCGGTTTATAAACTACTATTTAAATGAAATGAATATGCAGTGTTATTGTAGTACCTCATAGAAGATTCAGGTTGCAGTACACTGAAATGTAATTGTTTACAGTCTCTGTGAATCTCATGTCCTAAAATTGTAACTCACAGGTTTTATAGTGTAAAAACAGAAATAGGAGCCTTTTTATTGTGGAAAATATGTGTGTAATGAAATACTTCAATTATCTGTTTTAAGAAGTTTTGAAAATTGTGCTGGAATTTTTCTTTCATTGCTTTTGGGGTTTTTTTTAGTCCTCTGTATTTTAGTTCTCTGCTCTTTCTTTCAACCTCTGTAAGCTACAGGGAAAGAACACTTGGCGTCTGTAAATTACATCTGTGAGAGTTGCTTCTTCAAATCAGCTCAGATATGCTTTAGCATAAAGCATGTTCTTGCTAAAACACACTATGTAGACACAAATTAGTTTAAAAACAAGCCCAGTGCTAAAAATAAAGCATCTGAAATAAACTGCCTTAAGTTCTGAATCCCGGTGTTTTGGATGTAAAATTTTTTTTAGCAAGACCAGTTTTAGGGACAAGGCATGGAGACTAAACTAAGAATGGGTGAAAGTTTGAATAAAGCTGTTTTAGGCAACAGCCTTCTCCGTGTGTTTCCAGTCCATAATATTTTGGTTCTTCTGGAGTACTGTACTAAATATCCATCACTTTTTGAGAAAAGCACTGGGCGAACGAATTGAATCATCAGAAACAAGGGAATGCTGGGGTGGCTTCTGCTTTGCTGATAGAGTTCAGGGACAAACACAGCTTAGCTTGATTGTGAGGATGGCTGAAGGCGTATGGATGGGAGCCAAGGAGAGGCCAGTAAGGGTGGTGTGGCAATGGAGAGTTTGTCACTGACCCTCTGACCGGGGAGAGAATGATATTTTCTGTAAACAACTTGGGGAATCCTCTGTATCATTAAACCCCCCTGCTTGTGGGGGCCTCTAGCTTCCAGCTGCTGAAAGGACAACGCATCAGTATGCAATCAAAAAGTGTCCTGGAAGGGTGTCAGGGATAACTTCTTGATGCCTCTTCATAACCTCTTTGGCATGCTGGAGTAGCCTTAGAAAGCCAGAGCTCACCTGGAACTGATATCCACAAGAAATGTCAAGGACAAGAAGAGCTTCTAGCCCTGCCTTGGTAATAAAAGGCTGAAGGAAAACATGGGATTGGTGATGAATGGAGTGAATTACAGCAAATGTTGAGGTTGTTGAGTTATTTAATGCCTTTGTGGCTTCAGTGCCTTGTGCCTAGTGAAAGGGCTCAAGGAGACTGACCAGTAGTGAATGAAGATAGAGTGAAGATACTCAATCCATAAAAGCCCATAGGACCATATGTGCCAAGAGGTACCTCATGAAAATCAAGAGATATAAATTCCATGTTTGCCTGGGAAGAAAGTATCCCCTGCAGCAATGCAGACCAGGGCTGACAGACTATCTGGGCAGTAGCTTTGCTAAAAAGACCCTGGGCTTCTTGGCAGACAGCAGGCTGAATGTGAGCCAGGGACATGCTTTGCAGCAGGGAAGGCCAAGAGCTAATGGGGCTGTACAAACAAGACCCAGACAGTGGGATTGAGGAAGGCGATTGTCCCCTGCATTCAGCACACTTTAGACTGCTAGCTGCCCTGTCCAGTTTGATCCCCAGTGTGAGAAAGGTGTTAATATTCTGGAGCGATTTAGTGGAGGGCCACCAAAATGGTTGAGGCCGGAGCTCTCTGTATGAGGAAAGGCTGAGATGGGCAGTTGTTCAGCCTGGAGAATAGGTGACTTCTGGGAGACCTAGCAGCAGCCTGTCATTACCTGTGAGGTAGTTATTGAGGAAACTGCTATGTGGTGGGAACACAAAAGGTGATAGGCATAAGTTGAAACAAGAGATGATCAGACAGGAAAAGCTGAGAGCAGCTTCATGAGGAAGCTGGTTTGATCTCAGAGCTGATCCTGATTTTAAGAGGGAATTGCAATAGAAACTTCCTGAGGTCCCTTTCCACCTTACTGGTTCAGTCACTTTTCCATTGCCTTAAGGACAAAAAGGTTTAATTTATGGTAGTTGGGTTGGGTTTTTTTCCCATTCAGATTGTTTAGATGATAGTGCAAAACAGTCTGTTTGGGTGATCTTCCAAGAGACTAATCTTGGATGACATCAAGATCTTCACATCCTTTGAAGTGCCACAGGGTTAATTTTCTATAACTTATTATAAGATGTCTGTATATTTCAAGCTGTTATTAATGAAAGTGTATGCATGGAATAGGAGATCATTAGAGCATTAAACTGGCAAAGGCTCTTTAGCTTAGGATTTATTTTTAGTGTAGAATATATTAAGTGCAATATCTGTATTGAGGGACATGACCTTGTGTAGTAGTCTTTTTTTCAGAATATTTCTGTGCCCTGTTTTAAGTTAAAATGATTTTTGTCCTGTGTCTTTGTTAACTATGCTTAGAAGTTATTTCATAAAACTTATTTTTAATGGACACAGTTGAAAAGAGGTAAGAATAGGCTGTCATAAAACAAGGGAAAAAAGCAATCCTAGCTCTGGAATATTCTTGTAAGATACACTGTGTAATGCATTTTAAACCAAAATTGGCAAAATGTTTGTGAAAGTAGGAAACATTTTTGTGCTCAGCATATCTGTCAAGTGCAGATGTGTGTGCACACATTTTTTATAACAGTCTTCTATTCTTAACAATTTTGTATATTTGCAATTTGTTTTACAGAACTGTTCAATGTTTGCCAGAGTTTTCTGCTGGACTGGAATTACTAAGCAGGTGTGACCTTCCATTCCTTTATTAGTGTCTGCTTCCTATATTAGAGTAAGAAAAGGAGAAGAAAATCAAAGTGTTGCTAATAGGTTTTTGGATGTTCTGCAGTTAGTAGTGTGGGAGTGGTTACCAAATGACAAATGTGTTTAAAGCTTGCCCGATCCTTAAGTGCTGTCATGTTGATGAAACTGAAGTTCTGGAGGAAAAGCCACATTTGAAAGATGACTCTAGTCCATGTTCTAATGCAGAGAGTTGAAGGAGGCCAGCACCAAGCCCCAGTCTGTGGTTTCATAACTTAAACATATTTGATATCATTTCCTTCTTTTTTTTTTTTTTTTAATTGGAAGGGGTATATGTACAATTACAATTTTGTTAATTTTTTTCATTTTCTTAATGGAATTGAGTTCCAGGTAATGTTTAAGGCAGTGTGTTTTCTTACAAGTATTGCTGGGTCCATTTAGCTTTTAATGCCAGCTAGCAGGTTAAAAAATATGAGTCACTTTTTCTTTAAAAGACATTATTTCTCGCTGCATATTTGTCTTGGCAGAACAGTAAGCGCTGGAAAGATTTACACAGCTTTTTAATCTGTAATTTCTGGTAGTACCTGTAAATATAAGCCCAGTGACATCCATGAATTCCTTGGTAAGGAGAGCACAGTAAGAAAAGTAATTTATCTTCTCTTCAGATATGAAGATGCTTGGGCTGCCCTTCATAAAGGAGCCAAAGATTGTGCAAAAGCTGGAGAGGTAAGAAAAAATAATGCCATGCTTGAAATATTTTAAAATGTGTAAATAATTTTAAACTAATTTTTTTTTGTACCAGCCTACAGGGTTAACCTTGTCCCCTGGGTAAGCACCCACACAGCCTTGTTCACTCACACAGTAATGTAAACAACAATGTAATGCAAGGGTGAAATAATGTGATGCAATTTAAACAGTTGCACAGATGATGTTGCTGTTACTGCTGTAGCTTTTTTAAAGCAGTGAGGGGTGGCTGGGGAAGTATAGAATGTATTTGGGGTTGAGGCACCTCAGTGGTTTGTATCAGGGCGGGGCTGTTGCACTGACACTGTTCGCTGCCCACTCCTGATGCACGAGAGACAGCAAGATTGGATTGCCCAGCTGAAAAGATTTGGGAAGTGTTTGTGCTTTCTCCTAATTTCATTTGCTATTCCTGCCCTGGAAGTGAAGTGACAAGTAGTGTGGTTTATTTGTGGAATGAAAGGAAAGGAAATTTCTAGTAGTGTTGCCAATGCATTACTCAGCACCAGACTTTCAATTTCAAGCCGTGTTTAAGGGGCAGACAGTGTAATCTGGGTGGTCACGATGCAGAGCAGGACTGAGCTGAGGGGTTCTCTGTCCTGGCTGAAACCTTCACTTTGTCTGGGTGCATCCCTCCTGGCTCTTGTGTTTACTTAGGAGACTTCTCTGTATATTTTTCCAAAGATAAGTACCTCACTGTGTATTTATGGTAAGAAAGGAAGTCTCTTATATGCTTCTTTCTCTTGCCTAATGGTATGGCCCTGCTTTTCCCTGCATTCTAGTGGAAACCTCCAGGCATTGGAGATGGAGTTCTCCTTGCCTGTTTGGCATGTTTTACTGCTCATAATGATCTTTTTTTTTTGGACAGTCTTTTAAATGACGTGATCACGATTTTATAATACTTGCTATAGTTTGTTTTAAAAATTGTAATTTTCAAAACAATGTGAGGTTTCATATATATTATACTACTATAACCTAATCTCACATGTTGTGGCTGCTTGGGAAAATGAGAATGAAAAACTTCCAAAAATACTGAAATTTTCCATGAAATTCAGATACTTATTTAGTCACAACCCAGTGTATGTATTGCTTGTGGAATTTTGTTTGTTACTTCTGTTTTAAAAGTGGAAAATAAAAACTATGTAAGCACAGGAAATTGACTGTACCATAGAGGACCTAAAAGTGCACTTCTCCAGTGTCCTATTTCTTCTTACTTGTGCTGTCTTATTTATAAACTTTGAATAGAGAAAGAAAAGGGAAAATTTCAAGCTTTAATTGCAGCCTACAGTCTTACCATCTTAAATGGTAGATGTTAACTACCAGTTCCACGTACAAAATAGTCCTTTTAGATGATTGTAATTTCAGCTGCATTCAGTTATCTCAGGGCTGAAATGTTTGTGGTGTTTGTCCCCATCTCATGGTGGCTTGTTTTCGGTTTTTTGTTTGCTTTACTGTTTAACTGATATAAATACCACATTCCAGTCTCAAAAATAGACCTGGCTTTATTTAAATAAGACTGTTTGGTCTTCTGAAGTGTTCCATTTCTCCCTGGGCTTCGGAATAAATTTTCAAAACTTGTCTGGTGAAACAGGATGTTTTTTTAACAGGGTTAGGTAGCTAGGGGAATTTGCAAAAGATAGAAGTTGTTCTTTTAAAAGAATTGATCTAAAGTGGGTAGAATTGTAAATTTACCTGGTGAGCAATTGCCCATTGCTCAGACTTTTTCAGTTTCTGCAAATAAAAACTGTAAAAATTGAGGAATTCAGAATGCAGATACAGCCACAGGCTATAGTTGTGTGCAAGAGGGCAAATGGGTAATGGAATTAAGAGCAGGGAAACAATAATTGAATCATCTCAATTATATGTAAGGGAAATATTTGTTCTCTAAGATCTCTTGAGCCTGGTGTTTTTCATAGAATCTGACCTATATAAGCAAAACTTTCAAGCAGTGTATCCTTTTCTCATTATCTTATTATATTATAAAAGTTAGGAAGAATGAAACAACATAAATTGAACTAATGTAGAAATCTGTTCTTGGCACTACTGCAGTTTATCACAAGAGCAGAAGAGCAGTACTGTTACAAAGGCAACTTTTAAAAAAATGTCATTCCTTTTACTTAATTTCCTAGACTGTTTTGCATGTGCAGAGTTTTCAGTTTTGTTGTTAAGATGAAATTGGTATGACTGGCAACATTAAACTATTGATCTAAGTACGCCTAAAATCACAGCACTGCAATGTTGTTATTGTGCACCAATGCAACACTGCTGCCAAAATTTCAGGTACATCTTGTTTACAGTTAATAACATCCATAAAATACTTCCTGCATTGATTAGTATATTGAGAAATAACTTTTTGTCATATTTTTCTTCAATGCATTTTGACAGAAATATTCCATACTACAGGGAATTTTTTTGAGCATGTTGTGTATGTACTTGAGCAGTACACAAGTGGCAGTGCTGTGGGGTTGCTGTGCTGACCTTGTGCTTCCAAATGTATTAATTATAAAAATTAGTCAAGATGCTCGTAAACAGGTACATAAATTTGCAATTAAAGACCTGTTTGTTGCAGCTGGTTGATAGTGAAGTTGTGATGCTTTCTGCACACTGGGAGAAGAAAAGGAACAGTCTGGTGGAACTGCAGGATCAGCTTCAGCAAATACCGGGGTTTTTAGCAGATTTGGAATGCCTCACGGAAAGCCTCGGTAAGTTCTTACAGACATAACAAGCATTCAGGTTAGTACAGGGGAGTAGACTGAAGTTCAGCTGTTGTGAATGTTGTGGTTATAAAATTTAATTTCACTTTCTATGGTAAAACTGTAGTTCTTAAACTGTTTTTTTTTAAAAGATCAACAAGTAGCAGTGGTTGCTCTCCCAGCAGTTAAAATTTTGTATGTGTTGTTATTGGGAAAAAAAATAGTGACAAATGTTTGGACAGCTGGAAAATGCTATTGTTGAAGTCTTATTAAATTGTTAACATTTTTGATAGTATGAACACTCACGTCTATAGCTGCTTGTTTTGAAGTCTATGTAATTTATATAATAATGTTTTAACTTATCATTTGGGGTGGGATGGGGGGAAATTTACCTGGCTAGGGACACTTTCAAGGCATAAACCTTGGGTTTTGAGTAATTGTTGGTTCCAAAGGTAACTTCCATGGTTTGAATTAATGTACAGGGTTGAGAGATTCTGAAGTGATACCCAGCTTTTTTATAGGTGAATATTAATGATGCCCATTAAGATTAGCAAACATCTCATGTTTGTTAGGTAGGTTGCAATTTTTATAACCTTACCAAATATTAACCTGTTCATTTAATTTAAAAGATGAAAAGATGACTACTTTGGTGGACTAATTCTGGAACCTCTCATACAAAACTGTTGATCCACTGTTGAAAATTAAATTAGGAAAAAATACTGGGGGCTCTTAGTCTCCAAAAATCTCACCATTGTTGAGCCTTGAAAGGGGGATGCAGCATTTGACAAGCAGCAGCCCTGTCTGTCCACAGCACATCTCTTGATGCTTCCATGAAAATCTATACAAGGTGCATCAAATTAAAGCTTCAAAAAACTACTGTCTTCACATGGATTTTAGGTAGCTAAGTTCCCCAGGGACTATGCCTGCACTCCTCTTTCTTGCAGCAGCTGGGAAGCATGCAGAAATTCCTCATGTAATTGCAGCTCTCTTTTTTTGTGGGGTGGGCTGGTTTTTTGTGCTGACGTGATGTGAAGAAAATGAGGGTTCTTTTCTGTCTTCAGAGGCTAATTTCTCATTCTGGTATGGTCAGTGGACATGCACAAATCAGCTTTTGTTCCTAGGTAGGCTGGTAATAACTTTGCTGTTTATTTCTGAACCAAGGAATGTATTCCAGTTTTTATTACAATTTTCTTATACCATCTTGTTTAATAAGGCTTTATCATCTGTGCTAGCCATTTAATATTGGCTTTTTGAAAAAAAATATTTTCTAAGGAAATAAAAGTTCAAATAATGATTTATTAAAATACTGGTTTTAATATCATCGTGCAGTCCACTGGTAGCCCAAAGATAAACAGTATAATAGAAAGCTAATGGTATTGCCTTTATAGCTCATAACTGCAAATGCTGTAAATCCTGATGAATTGGGGTGACCGTCTGATTCCTAATACAGTTTTATGAACCAGAATTAATCTCACTCTGATTGTAGAGTTTCTTGGAGAGGTATGTCTCTAGAATATTTTTGATACTTCAAAAGTAGGATTTAAGGAAGCATTCAGCAGCCTACTCAGGGAAGCTAGTGAATTTTGAAGTATACTGCTAGGGTTGTGAGATTTGAACCAAACCTTCTAGCTTTACCTTTTGTGTCAGATTTTAAGTAGTTTATCTGGAGTTTCTTATTAGTTCCTCCTAGCAACTGTGAGTTTTTTGAATTGTTTCGGGTTTTATTTTTTCTTCTAATAATTTTTATGGAGTCTATTTGAAGAGGTAGGCATAGTTTATACCAAATACAACATCTAACCTTCTGGAGGTGATTTAACAGAAATTTACTGCAATAGTCTGCTCACTGTTTTTCATTTTTGGAGCCCTTAACTAACTGCTTCATATAAACGTAAACTGTATTTGGTTTTCTGAGAGATGACTATTACTCTTAACTGTAAATTTTCAACATGAGTGAAACATACTATAAAAAAAAAAGTGAAAAGAGAATCGCAAAGTGCTGGGTTATGCATCCGAGATGTAATTTGGCTAACCTTCATCATTTCAACAAAATAATAGTTCTGTCTTGTGACACGATATGCCTCTAATAAATCTATTAATGCTTTCATTTTCAAAGTAGATAGGGGACCCTGGCTGCTTTCGGTAAAAGAAATTTCAGATAATGGAAATGAACCTTTTTAGTGACCTACTTAAAATTGGTATGACTCATGTACAGATTCTTCAGCTTTTGCTCTGTATTACGAGACACATTTTCATTAGCAATTATAAAGTTCTTTAGCTTAGGTATTCACATTATCAGTCATTCCTCGCTTGAAGTAAAAAGTCTGTGTCTTCATTTGATAAATTTATTTTATTATGCAACGTCTTATAGCTGCTATTGAGAACTTTGAAGAAAAAATTACTCTCATGTAAAAGTGAAAAGGACAGTTACTGCCCTTTCAAAATGCAGAATTAGAATCAATCACTTAAGCCAGTTTTTATTTGAGATGTTGTAGAAAATACCTGCTTGCTGATATCTGACATACTTATCTTAATATGCAATGTGTTTTATGTTTGAGCA
The DNA here is from genome assembly GCA_013397115.1 of Edolisoma coerulescens. NCBI lineage: Eukaryota > Metazoa > Chordata > Aves > Passeriformes > Campephagidae > Edolisoma > Edolisoma coerulescens. Next base: position 265,540 of record VWZW01004265.1, on the reverse strand, counting down.
GTGGCACTTTGCTCAAACATCTGTTTTGATTTCAGCGAATTAATATACACAAGCATTGATTCAAATCCAGTTTTTCTCCTTTCCTTTTTTTTTTTTTTTTTTTTGAAGATCAAATGTTAAGCATTTACTTGATGCTAGTTGCAGAAAGACTGGTCTTGTACGTAGGTGACGGATCCAACATAGGTTGAAAATATTTTACTGGTGGGACTGGGAAGAATATAAGGCTGGGGATGTAGTCACAGAGATAAAAGCCTTTGCCTCTTAGTCTTTAGGGGTTTTTTTTGAAGTGTGGGCTGGATGGATGTGAAAATCTGTTGGGGAAACCGAACCTTTTGCACTGCTTAGGAGAAGTATCCTTGTTTATATCTTGAGCAGAAGGTCAGTCTTTTTTATTTCAGATTGCGTATCAAGTATGAAACTTGCCATTCTCTAGCTTTGCAAAATTCAGTCTAATTTTTTCAGAATTTGCATTTATCTTTTACTGAGAAAATTCTGGAAGATCTTGGGAAGATTTACATAAAAGCAGGGAATTTGAATAGTATAGTGTAAAGATAGCTATGTTCAATAGGGAAATTCTCCATAGGCTCCAGGGCACAACACTTCAGCAGAGAGGTAGAGATATATATGTATAAAAGCCATACAGTTTGGTGCTGTAAACTTGGAAGTGTCTGAGGATTGAATACACAAGGAAAAGGATCCTAGTATACTTGCAATGTAGTTTCAGCAAAGAAGCTCATGTAAGTGGTATAATACTAGCTGGGTTTAAGANTTTTTTTTTTTTTTTTGTTGCAGTTGAATTGAACTCTTCCTGTTCATATATGTCTTTCACTGCTCCTTTTAAGCTTTTAGTAATATCTGCCCCTGTGTGGCCTAGAGGTAGAAGGAACATCTTTGATGTAATTGCTTCCATCCTTTCTGCTTTTTGCCTTTTAGTCAGAAAATAAATGAGCTTTGTAGAAATGTCTTTAATACTCCTGCATGGTTTCTGTTGTTTGAGTGGCTGGGACAGTGCAGGAAAGATACATCTAAAGTTAGTGGAAACCTATTTTCTGACATACAGCTGTGATTTAGCTATTCTAACAAATTTTGTACTCATACAGAACTACAGATAACATAGGTTTCAGTGAGAAAAATTATGTGGTAAATTTAAATTAGGTACGCTTTAGAAAGAAAGTGTTTTCAGGTAAAAAAATTTGTGGTTGTTGCGTTCTGGGTAAATACTTAAATATCTGGTAGCTGCTAAACTAAGAAAAACAATGTATGCTGATGGAAAAGAATTCAATGTAATGTCGTCTGACCAAACTGGAAACATACTTTAAAAGAATTAAAACTAAGAATTAAAGCTAAAGATAACGTTGTTACACTTGTGGTAATGTAATAAATATAGGCCAAACTGCTGTAGTTGGAGTGATGTGATCTAAAGAACAAGTTATTTTTTTCAGCTATCTAATAAAAAATATTATTTCTACCAAGTGTGACATATTGCTACGCATGAAAATTCTTAATCTAGTGGTAAATATATTTTTTAAAATCTGAAAAAGATTTAGAGGAGATGAGGTTTTTTACAGCCTAAGTTTAAAATTGATTAAATCCGTAGTTTTGTTTGGTACTGCCTTTGTATGCGCAATTCTCTTTTGGGTAAGAGAGATGTTAATTCTCAGCTGGAGCTGGTGCTGGTGCAACAGAGCTTGTCTTCAACCTTTTTTTGTGAAAAGCAACTTTTCTTTCACTTCAGAAAGGAAAAAAACTTCTGAAACCTGTGTTGCAGTAAAGCAGGATTGTTGCCTCCTGAAGAGATCTTTAGTGTCCATTCCTGTTCTTCAGGAGCATGGTGTTTTCTGCAATTCCCACTAGAGGCTGCTCAAATGCTAGTGCTAGGAATCAGTTGCTCTCTAGAACTCACTTTTGTTCATCTTCTTTATTTTCCTGTCCTTTGTTGTTGTCTTTTAATATTATTTCAATAGCAAATACAGCAAAGCAGCTGGTAGGTTTTTTAAGTGGAAAAAAAAGTGGCTGATAGGTACCTTACTAAATTATCTTCAGCCGTGCTGTGTTTGAGAATTTTGCAGATGAATAACGGAGCAATCGTTCCGAAAAGCAAGTTAGCACAATATAGGTATTTGGACTTTAATGCACTCAGAGAAGTCCATTTCTTAAGCAGAAAGGGCCTACCAGTTGTAATTGTAATAATGATATTACACTTTGAATACATCTGGATTTTGTGAGAGAAATGAGTATGTGGTAAACAGTGGATGTTCCACATCGCAATATGTAGAACTGAGAACATTTTTTTCCATCAGACTTGTTTCTGCATTGATTGAAAACTGCCTTTCTTTAATTTTTTTTGCTAATCCCTCCGCCGTCCCCTCAGTGATCTGTATACAGACAAATAATTTAGGGAAATACTTGCTGATTATATGATTCATGTTTCCCCTTCTTACTGTTGTGGATCTTACTTGTTAGGGACTAAAAAAATTGTGTGAAGTGAAGGTGAACATATGAATATGCACCCTAGGAAATTTGCTCATGAAGTCTTAACTTTTGCTTTTTTAGGGGAACCACAAGGGTAGCTATTTATAATGGAGCAATGGCTAAGGAAGTTGAAATTATGTATAGTCCAAGATAGGCTTCAAGTAGAAGGCCAAGCCAGAATGGAAGATTTGACAGATGCCTTCAGCTTACTGTTTCCTTCTTTTGAGCATCCAAAATACATTAACTTTGGCTGCTATTTGTTTGTGAAAATGTGAATTGTTATTGCTCCTGCGATTTACTTTCCCTCTGGTATAGAAGAAGTCCTGGCAAAAAGATGAATAATAGTTCTGTAATTCACACAGTTCCATCCCAGAGTGACTAGCTGGTCAGGGCTTGGGAAAATAGTTTTTCCACTGTGGAATCCCGAGGAGAGAAATGAAATTTAGCATTAATCACTGTCAGGGGTAGTAATCCTTTGATACAAGATTCACATGGGTTAATTCACATGAGGAGGGACCTCAGGAATTTCTGCTCAAAGCAATGTGAGCTGTGAGATGAGATCAGTTTTCTCAGGACTTGTCATAGACAAGATCTCTTTGAAGTTGAGACTGAGCAATTATGTTTAAAGATGAGATTTAGAGATGTTTGTAAGATAGGTAGATTTAATTGTAAAATTTACATGTGTATGTAAAATAGGTAAATCTCTATATTTAGCTATCAGTAAAGGGTCTGTCCTCAGAGACATAAATATATATTCTTTTATATTAACATGAGACCGTGTGAAAGTTAAAATTCTTCCCGTATCCTTTACTTTTGCTTCATTTGAATAAATGAAGATTTGACCTGGCTTTGGTCAGCACAACTTTATTCCTTGGATTGGTACTGTGTAGGAAGGGCTAAATTGGCAGTCTGCTCAAGAAGGAAAAGTAGGAGTCCTGAATGCTTCTCTTCCTCAAATATAGACCACAAAGCTGTGAGACCATGATGCTGGGGCAAATAGGGTGGTTCAGCATCTTACTACAAGGGAACCTCAGATAGATCCCCCTTTAATGTGGCTCTGCTGCCACTCTTTTCTGTGGGATTTGGGCTGAGATTTGTTTATCTTTTGGAGCCATTTATATGTGTGTAATTATTACTATGTTAATTACTTACCTTTATGAAATCCTGCTTCTGTTCAGGTGAGTTGTCTGTCTGTTGATGCAATTTGATATTCATACAAGTATTTCTTATAGCCCAGCTAGAGGCAAACTTTGAGGAAATGGAGAATCATCTGTTGTGTCTTGAGGAACTATGTGAGCAGTGTGAATTGGAAAGATACAAATGTATGCAGACATTACAGCTGGAAAACTACAAGAAAACAAAAAGGTAAATAAAATAGTTGTTATAAATATAAATTAGCTTATAATATAAGCCTTTTGTAATTAACCCCCCCCACATATAGTATAATCCCTTTTGTTTTCATCTTTTAAAGAAACAATAGTCTTTGACAGGACATTGCAAATTTGTCGTAGATTCATTGAATGTCTTAGTGATGAACAAAGAGTACGTGTGTTTGGAAAATTATCACTACATTTTTGTTAAGATGAAGTCATGTTTATTCTCTGCAACGAATTGGAATAAGGGCTGTTGTTAATAAGCACAGATAAATTGATGTTTCTTTTAATCCTTTGCCCTGGTTTATGGATTTCTTTTTTTTTTTCCCCCCACATACCTGACAGTTTAGGATCTGAATTTTCCTCTCTCTTCCTTCCAGTTCTGTCGTATCATATCCTGCAAGTACCTTTCACTCTGTATGAAAGGTATTAACCTCCTGCCATTCTCTTACTTGTAAAAGCAGGGCATTACTTCTTGGAATCAAAGTTCAACTTACAGCAGTATGTGTGAAAATTCAGAACTTTCAACTCGTGAGCTTCAGGTTTACCTAAAAGATAAAGTAACAAGAGAAAAATATTGAGCTCTTAGATAACTTGAAGTGTTGACTTGCCTGATTTTTGTTACTGCCAGTGCCAAAAATAACCTAATATAAAGAGATACGAAAAGCAGTATTACATTCATTATATAAATTAGGAAATGAGGAGTTGAATTGAGCAGTTTGTCAAAGACAGTGTCTGACCGCCTGTTAGGGAGGGGTGGGTAGATGTGGGTATTGACTGACACGGGGATAGCCAGGTTACTTGATCTGTCCAGGCAGGAGTCCTACTGCTAGCCAGAGGAAGCACCCTGGCACCCTCCTTGCCTCCTTGATTTTGGAAGCAAGTTTGATAGATGTGGTAAGGTCAGAACAGCTGGTTTGTTTCACAGTTCTGATGAGGATGTAGTGATCAAGGGCAGGACTGTGCCAGACAGCACTGGCCACATTTTGCTTAGCTTATCTGTATTCTTTTTCTTGACCCTCCTTGCCATTCTTGTAGCTCTTCCTATTTTTATGGTTTTTTTTTAAATCCCAGTCTCTACCCAAAAGACCTGTTCACCCCTGATTACTTTTTCCCTATTTTATTATCTAGGGAATCTTAGCTTTCATTTATTATTCATTTATTACTTAGGGAATCTTAGCCTTCTATGGTGTTACAGATCCAGTTACTGAAGGAGTGCTGGTGTTGCAGGTTCTACCTCCAATACCTTAAAGCTTCCCCTTCAGTTTTCTGTGAAATTTGTCTGTTTCTCACCTAACTCCCCTTTAAACACCTGTAAAATCCAGTCATCCCTCATGGTGCTATCTGTGGCTTTTGTCAATATCTTACCACGTTATCTGTCACATCTGGCAATTCCTCATGTCATGTCCCTTTAGTTTTTCACATCCTGTTCAGTTGTCTTAACCTCAGGTCAGGGCCTCAGCAATGGTCTGTAATTTTCCTGCAGCCTGGATTTTCTCTTTCCCAGAATTCTTTTTCTTCCATATTCTCTCTCCAGGAAGAGTCAACAGCAGGCTGAATATTCACTTGTTCAGACCTACTTGAGTAATCTAAATATTTAAGAGTAATAATTTCAAAATTCTAACTATATGCTATTTAACCGAATAACACGAATTTAAAATGTGTATAAAACAACAGATTTGGTCCCATATAATAATATTTCTACAGTTTTCTGAGTGGTCTTTGTTCTCTCTGCCATCCTTGCTCCCTTTCCCCTAGCCTCTGCTTTTGACATCAAAATAAAGCATTAAACCATTGCCTGCTTTGCTTAGCAGCATCTAATCAGTTTTATAAATAGAATGCTAAGCAAGCTACTTAGTGTAATTATAAGCTGATTACCTTTGGTCAGACCTAGACAAAACAGGAAAAATACGGGTAATTTCTGGTTGATCATTACCACTGTATTTATTTAGGTAAGAAATTAACTGCTAGCTCATTACAGGAAGGACACTTGCCACTGTAGGTACTCGAAGAGCGAGCAGCCGGTTAACTTGACGTGAGTGTGATTTGTGGTGTATGTTTGGAACTCGTGTCCTGTCTTCCTCTCTCTAGTGCTTGGGGTTTTTACTGTGATGCCAGCTGGAAGAATTAAGGAGGGGCAGGGTTCAGGAGTCTGTGCTCTCTCCTTAGCACAAAAATTATTTTCAGGGACTGAGTGGTTTTGTGTTTGAAAAAAACAAAGTATTTCATATGTTTTGACAATATAGGGATGAAAACTGAGATGAATATGAACTCTAGAAACTCTGGTTATTTTAAGCATGTAACAAAACGTAATTTCATTATAAAGTCACCGTAGAGCTTTGGCTAGAAGCTCATATATTTCAAATCTTTTGAAAAAATCCTATATGAAAGACTTAGAAGAAGGTGCTTTAGGTCCACATTAAACCTCTGAAACGCAGCTTATGGTAACTATGGGAACTTATTTTAAGAAATAGATCTCCCTATTGAATAGAGAAACTTTATTTCAGTTCAAACAGATCAATTTTTTCCCTTTTGTCATTGTGTTGAGTACTAATTTCAAAGTAATTTCATCAATCTGGGATCTTTTCCAAGTTATTTTAAAGCCTGATGTTTGTGGGGAATTGGGTTTTTTTTTTTGTGGGCTTATCTCTGGAATTTTAATATTCTCTTTTTTCTGTTTAAATCCATTGATGAGGGTACCAGTACTGTTGTATGAAATCTAGATTCTACCCTTGTTTTCGCTAGTAAGTCTCTCTGCAATTGTTTGGATGTGTGTTAGCATTAAACCATATCATTTTGTTTCCTGTCTTTTTTCAATCAGGCACAATTCTTCCCTTTCCTTCATTCTCCTGCTGAGGATATTCTGATTTCAGAAAACTCTCTGTACCTCTTTAGTCTCATGTGGCAATTCTTGCTTTCCCAAGTGCACAATGTCCTTTAGGAAGCACTGTCAGGAGCTCACTTTTGTGTCATCTTTTTGTGTGCCCTGAATGGAAGCCTTGTGGTATAAGATAAAATGTTTCTGACCTGAAGCTGCATTTCCTATGAAGCTCTTGGTACCATTTGTATCCATTTCAGAGAGATCACCATGTTTTGAAAAATAGAAACCTCTGATTATTTTGTCAATTAAAAGGAGCTGCCCAACTACAGCATTTTGTAGCAATACATTGGGAATAGCAGACTCCTTGTCACTGGAAATGAGTGAATAGATGTTACTGTATGTTATTTGGCTTAAAACATAATTGTCTGAATGTTAATTTTTTTATTGTTTTTATCTTGTTTAAGACCCCTCTCTGTTTTTCAGTATTTGTCAGCTTTGAGAACAGACATAGAAGGAAAATAAATGTAAAAATCTAAAATTCAAACCTTAGTGGGACTATTGTTTTTCCTTTTTGATGAGATTTAAACAAATGCTTTATTTGAAGAGAAAATGAATTCTTAAAATGTGTATTTATTCCTAATTTTTGCATTTTAGAGGTTTATTTGTGGTCAAATAATGTGTAACCCCATGCTTTCCTAATTAGCGCAGTAGGCGAGGAGTCGGACAGATTGTCATAGTTCCTGTTGGATGCATTGCCGTGCCATGATGGTGCTTTAGTGCTTCTGGGGGAAAAGAATGTATGATTTACTTTTTCACTCAGAAGGGTATAAAATTTATGGCAATTGCATTGTGTAGATTAGGGATGTGTGTGAGAAAATGTCTTAGTTACTGTTGTTTTCTTCTGTAGACTTTATCCCTCTTTTTAATTGCTTTGGGAACAAAAGGAACAGTAAGGGTTGTTGGATGTAGGTACAGTGGCTTATCTTAGGCCTGACCAACACAGTCATGTGAAAAGTAAATAGAAAAAACCTTCCATATCTGTAGCTCTTGTTTAGATCCCATAGCACTCCTGAAGTGACAGGCTGGAACAGTACTCTGTACTGTACAGCATCCTCAGTGATGATTCCTTCCCACCTGTCAGTGATGCATTTAAATTTTACCTCCATAACCATTCCAAGCTTCATATGTAATTTATAAAATTAACTTTTTATATGTAAAAAAGTGTATATGCACCTTTGTTGCAAATGTTTTGAGCAAGTATATTTTTCCTTCTAACATTAAGTGTGCTGTGAATTATTTCTGAGACCTCAGCTACATGTTTCATAGTTCTCATCAAAATTTTCATCAGTGTAAATTTTCATGCCATACTCTTTTAGATCAGTCTCTTAGTGGTATAGATTTGGAACTGCTACACCTCCGTGTAACTGGATACCTAAATGAACATTTTTGCAAGATTGGATGCAGAGCTTTTATGATCTTCAGGGCAGTTCTCATGGCACATGTGCAGTGGATGATGACTGGCTTAGAGTTTTCATTAGGTACTGTATAAGTTTCTGTGTTCACTTTGCAAAGATATTTTCTATCCTGTTTCATGAGTTTGCATACAGCACAATCAGCAGCAAGTGTTTTCATGGTGATAACTGGCTGGAATTAATTTTATGGCCATCAGTTGTTGCACTTCTTTGGGCAGACACACGGAATGAGAATTCTTATTGATCATGAAGAGACTTGCACAAGCTTTGGAGGAGTTTCATGGATAATTTTGCTTCCTTTTTTTTTTAGTTTGAAGGCTCTGAACTTTCTTTTGTTTGCAAGAACTCTTGCATTACGTTATTCTGCATACGCCAAACCCAAAGGAGTATGCTGCTTCATTATTAGTGAATTTTACTCCCATCAGTGCTTGCAGTATTTGGAAACATCGGGCAAGGCTGAACACACAGCAGATTTGAAGATTGCAGGGGTTTTGGCATTTTTTTCTCTTTATTTGCAAAGTGTGAATGTGCAGTATAATTTATGTCACTTTTAAGTTGATTTAATTTTGCCCTTTCTCTGGTGATCTTTGCTTGATACAGGGAGACAATGACATTGTTACAAAGAGATTTGATGCTTACCTTCTCCTTGTAGTCTTGTTTTCTTTTGAATAGGCAAATAAAAGATTTTTTTCTTTGGCTTTTGTGACCTGTAATAAAAGACTAAATGTTTGTGTTGGATCCTCTATATCCTACAGCACCTTTTAATAATGTTATCTAGAAAATGTTAAAACATTATGTCAATCCTGCATAATTTACCTTTGTGTGGTGCTTGTTAGTGGGCACAACCTGCAAATCCTGTCAAGCTGTTAATACCAGGCATTCTTTGTCCAGACTTACTGTACCAATAGTAGGAACAGATGGTTTAGGACTGCCTTAATCATCATTTTGTACCCTCCCTCGCCTCAAAAATGCATTATTTATATATGTAATTAATTCATTGTGGCTAGTGGCAGAAGAACAGGGCTTAGGTGCTTGTCATTACCACACTGAAATTCATTCTCTGTGCTGTGCCTCCTGATAAATTTTGTGTTTCTTTGCTATGAATTATTTCCTGAGATCTTTCTTAATTCTTTTCCACTTACATTGAAAGCCAATTCATTTAAAAGTAGTTTAAAAAAAAGTATTAAATGCCTTCATTGACAGCGCTTCTGTGAGGGAGATTCTACATTCCTACGTCAAAGGGATATGTTGAGGATGCCTGAAGAGATACAAGTTGTAACTTCTCTGTGGCACAATTGCATTTGTGCTGCATGGAACCACATTCAGCATTTTAGGTGAAAATTGCACGTGGAGTCACAAGCTCCTTGTATTTACTTGTTTCTGTGAACTAGGGTTGTTCTATATGTCACTTACTGAATAAAGCTTGGCCAGTTTTTAAATACTGACATTCTTCTTCTTTTTAATGCTTATGAGGAAATTGATTGCCAAGTGAAAAGAAGGTCTGCAGTTTCTTGTGTGGCTGTTTGCCAGAAACAGGTTTGCAGGAATTCCTTTTCTTTCCAGAAGAAATCGGTGGAGTTGACGGTTGAGGTGGCCTCTAATGGTGGATTGTTTGTACCTTCTCTTAAACTTCAGCTTCTCTTTACATTCTTTGTAGTTTCTCAGGTTGTAGCTTCTCCTAATTTTCTGTTCTCAAATGTCAGCTTTAAGCTTAGGTTCCTAAAATTTTGGTTGTATGATAAAAGCAAACTGTGTTGATACACGTATGTTTTAGTGATCCAGTGACATTGCATACTAAGATAAAAGTTTAAGAAAACCTGAAATTTAAAAACTGTCCCTTTTTTTTTGATAACAGCAGGATGAGAGCAAAAGCATAAAAACTGTCCTGTGCAAAATTTTACATCTGAAGGCATAAGCTTTCAGAGGGAGCTAAGCTTTTATTCCACATTTCACATTCCAGTTCGGAATGGTTCCAGTGGTAAATGGCCTGTGTCAGCCTCTTAGCAGAGGACAAAACTTGTTTTAATGATTTCACTTCTACCATTTTCTTGGAGTTTTAATGCCATCTCCCTCATTTTTACTGTCCTTTTGAATGATAGTGCCTGGAAGATGATTCCCAGTGTTCTTAATCAACATAAATATTTGTTTCGTATTTTGAAACTTCTTAAGAGTAGTGCTTTCACTGTACCCTGAAACTGCTGAGTTTATTAGGGTAATATTTGTTTTTAGTTGTATTTATTAACTTGATTGCCAGTTAATGTAGTTTCTGTTACAAAAATTCGCTGTTCCATCTTCTGGACTGAAGTTGATGTAGAAGTTTTGCTGGAAAACAGACTTCAGCTATTTGTGTATCTGCATGAGTATGGAAGCAAAAAAATCTCCATTGAAATATTATTAAAATGCCTTAGTTCTCTGCTCTAGTCTTTTAGTGGATAAAAAGTCACTTTTGATGATGAAGAATCGTGACCTGTCTTCAGTGTTTCTTCAGATGAATAGAAACCCTTGCCTGCTGCAGAATTCCAGCAGTACTTTAGTAACAGTGTTAGTTTTTACTGATTTTTCACTACTTAAAGGCTTTTTGTTGCTTCAGTCTCAAGTGTATTTCAAAGTAGTAGCTGGCCTAAGTATCTCAAAGGGGTGCTCAACCAATCTCAGGGATGGGGAAAACAGTTTTGTGTCAGGATTGACAAAAGTGCTAATCCTGCGTACAAAAAAATAAGTACTTGAGTTATTTCTGTGCACCGTGCTAGTGACATAGGTTTTGAGTTCTCAGTTTTTTGGCTTTTACTTCTGATGACATCCAGAGGAAAGTCCCAGAGGAGAGATCTCATGGCTTTGTAGCTTACTAAAGCTTGAGTCAGGCTATGGAAGCTTTTTTTTTTTTTAAATATATAATTTTGAAGCTTTTTTTTTTTAATATATAATTTTGAAAACTTAACTGTACCAGACAGAGCAAATGCAGCATTTCTCAGTTTTTGGGTTGGATCTTGTTAGGTGCCAAAAATATTTTTAGATTTATTTGCTGCTAAGCATCTATGCTTTCTTCAAATGTATTTTTTGTAAATAGTATTTACAACCCAACATGTATTAACGTGTATTATTGTAAAATCTTTTAAATTTAATCCTCAATTTTTACCATTCATATGCTGTCTTGATACTGTCTTTTGTTTATATATGAGTCTAGTAGTTGGAATTTACTGACTGTTACTTTTAGAGCTAGTATTATAAAATTGTTCCTGACATTCATTTATGACTTTGTTGCTTTCTTATCTGCCTATTCTTTTCTTGAAGATAAAATACGAAACCGTCAGTTCTGGCTGCTGCCATCTTTGTAAAGAATGTGGTGTTTCTGTAGTCTCCTAGGTATTTAACTAGATTCCTTGATGTTCAGTTACACTTAGGAAATTGATCTTAGTGTTACAGCCCTTTGCAACATACAGTAGAACCTGAGATTTTTTTTTCTTACTGTTGCTGAACAAATTAAATTCCATTTGATTTCAGTAACTTAAAGCAGGATAGTTTTGCGTCCTGGTCCTCCCATATTATTCTTTCTGGATTTATTTTTGTTTGTCAGTGATACCAGTACAATCTTCCTAGCGTCCATCTCATCTGCTCAGTGATTAAAGCAGAGTTAATCCAACAATGCAGTGAAAAGCCTGAGGGGAATGGGAAGGTCCTTGGGAATTTGTATCTGCCTTCTAACTAGATTGTAATTTTAACTGGTCATGTCAGTTACTCTGGGTCAAGTCGTATATTGTAGATGGTTTGTTTCACCTGTTGTCTCCACAATTCTATTTTCTCACCACAAACCCTGAATCTCAACTTTTCTGTAAATGAAGAAGTTGAGACCACTGACAGTGTCATCATTGGAACGTTCCAGGTAACTTAAAAACTGGTAACTGAGTTTGACAGGTATAGAATTTCACAGAGTAATTAAATCTCACCCCCCCCCCCCATCTATTTTATGAAAACAAGCAACTGGAAAGACAGGGATTAACGTTATTGCCTATATGTGTGGCCAGATAGTTTTCATGGACATAACTTCGGTGTTGGTGGAGCCTGTACAGCCTCTTGCCTCTCAGGAAAGAAGCTGGGATTCGTAAATTGCTCTGCATACAGAACGAGATTACTTTGGAAGTGTCTCCATGCCTTTATAGTCTGATTATATTTGACTTTAGCCGGTTATTTTAGCCTTTTTTCTTGCTCAGAGGTGCTGAACTTTGTCTTTCACTCAAAAGAGCTATTTATATTATAATGTGCTTCTTAATCCAGTCCTTTCTTTTGAAAGCTTACTGTTAACTGCAAAAAGGTAAAATGTATTTTTATGGGAGTAACTAGCCAGGTTTGTTGTCAGTAACCTGAAATTTAGTAGCTGAAGAGCATACAGTCGGATGCCAGGTAGCTGTATTGGTTAGTGGTCAGACTCAGCACAGGAGTTCCTTGAATCCTGGACAGATGCTGAGCAGCCCACACTGGGCTTCAAGAGCCTTCATTTGTAGCAAGGCCAGAGGCAAGGCAGGTGTGTGTTTTCCTTCTAATAGTAGTGGAAAGGGTTGTCTCATCCGTCTATGAAATTCATGAATGTTCTTTTGGGTGAAAACTGTTTAAAATCCAGGAGTATTTCCCTATCGAGTGTTTTCTATTGCCTTGTATGTTTCCTCCCGCTTGTCTTTTAACCTTGCTTTGAAGGCCGCTTTTCCAAAACTGTTTTCAGTTTACTCTTTTTCATTTTAATTACTCTCACAAATTGCTGTTTCTTTATATTGTCTGTGTTCCGAATATGTCGTTCAATTCTTAACATGCGTTCAGTGTATTCTGCAGATGACTTTTTGTCTCTAGACTCTTAGAGAAGACATAGGAGGTGCCTTCTTTATCAGTTTATCAGTAAATACAAAAATATTTACTAACTTATAAAGGGGAGAAGTGTAGTGCTGCTACACATTTTTCTCTGTACATCTGTGTGCAAGGTCTTAATTACCCAACTAGAAGATGTACTGATATCCTCTTAAGCCATCTGCTTTTCCAATATCATTACAAGTCAGTTTCCTTTCCACTTTTCAGTTTAGTGTCATGTTCTTACCAAAGCTGCTGCTAAATGAGATTTAGGATTAAAATTTTAAAACTTCCAAGTTTTTATTTGTATCATTTGACTTAATAAATAAAAAAAAAATCTTCCATGCTGCTGATGCTGAACATGGTTTCAATAAGCATGTACTTTAGTATATAATTCTAAATGGAAGTTTTATTGAAAGTCTTCTGAGAAACCACAAGATGTGATTAATTCATGCTGTGTAAAATATAAGATCTTCAGTCTTTGAGTCTGAATTGGTATGAGGATACTAGAAGTACAGATCCTTAAATTTCAAATCTGTATTTTTACTGTATGCTAATCATAGATGTTTTTAATTTTTCAGAGGTATGTGTTGGAAAAAAGTTTTTGTCAAATATTAGTTTCCAACTTGCTTAATGAAGGGCAATTATATGTGCGGATATAGGGACAGCATCTTAGTGCATCTCAACCCTAAAAATATTGATGGATTTTGAAAAGGAAAATTCTGGGGGTTTGAACAAAATCAGTGCTTGTCACTTCGTTACTGTATTACGATCTTGTTTACTAACCTATTTCAACACAATGGCAGTAATTGTTTCATCTTTCCTTTTGTAGACAAGTGTCATAAAATCTCCTGATTTTAGGTGCAAGTAATGTAGTTTTTCCTTTCTTACTTTCACAAGATGTTTCCTCCAGTATGGTTTTGTTTCAGTCCATGGAAAACAAGCATTTCCTGTGATTGTTGTTTCCTCAGCTGCTGTGCCATTATTAAAAAATAAGGAGGGCAACTTGTGAGAGTGTTTAAGAATTTTGTAACTATATTTAGAGTATGCAGGGTTGGAAAAATTTTTAGGGTATGAGCCTACAAATCACAGATACTGTAAAGTAGATTTTTTTTCTGGTATAAAAGGGAGAAAGTAGCTTGGGAAAGGGATGGAGGAGAAGCAGGGAAGGAAATAGATACTTACAGGAAGTTGCAACTAATAGAATTCTTTACTGTGAATCACACTCTAGCTTATTTCCTGGTAAAGCACACGTTCTTTCAAAAACCTGTATTTAACATTTGGTTACAAAAGTGGAATGTTCTCTGAAAATGTGGAGGTAAATGCATTCTCTTTCTTCTTTTAGAATACTTTGTCCTGCTTAGAAAATAAATTGTTTCAGCTTTGAGAGACTTTTGTCTGCTCTTGATGGAAGAATAAATGCTGAATTGCATCATCTCTTAAGGGGTAGAAGGAGTTATTATGGTATGGCATATGTATTGTGAAACAGTGTCTCTAGTAGGTGACTGAAGAGTACTTTGGTCTGTGGATAGTGAATAGAATAATTTATCTGGACAACTGTTAATTCAGTCTTTAATTTGTTTTTCTTACAGTCACTTTTGCTTCAAAATTCAGAATTTAACTAGGCATTCTGTGAGGCACAGACTGAAAAAGTTTGATTAAATGAGTGTTTTGTAAGGCCAGCATTCTGCCTTATCTAAGCTATTGCGTTGATTCTTCTTTAGCCTTTAAATTCGTGATGAATCACTTTTTTGTAGTAATGACAACTGGAGCATTTTGCAATTTCTTTAAAACAGAGAGAATTTTTCTCTTTGTTTTATAGCCTCTGCATTCACAATTGCATAACTTCTAAAAGTAGAAGGTGGCCTGGTATGAAGGCAAAAAAGATATTAGTATATTTACTTCATTTCTTAGCTTTCTGGTACATGAGCGCTATATCTGTCATATTCCGTACTTGAAAATCCTCTCCTCTGAGGAATGTCACTGTATGTCTCTTTGCCTGTCTCTGTTTTAACTGAGTGAGTGATATTGTCCAATTTTTCTCCTTCAGTGTTGCCAAAATGTTTTTGAATGGCATTGATGAAAATGGGACACTAATTGTTATTCACTGTGCTGTAAATTGGTAAAGCTCTGCTAAGCAAAGGATGCTTTAGTAACTAAAGCCTTAAGAAATCTTGGTTATTTTTGGAGCAGAGTATCTGGAAATTATGTAGTTAGATATAAGTGTGCAATATTTGTATAATTGTACATGTTTATAAAGAAGTGGTGGCCTAATTTCTAAACAGGTTGATTTTGTTTGCTTTAGATAAACACATATGGTAATATTACCCTTATATATGGTGACAATCAAATTCTTTGATTTTTGTCTTCTAGTGAGTCTTAAAGCATGTAAAATATATCCTGCAGTTCTAGATGTAGTATTTCTAATTATTTTTTTTAATTCTGCTCTTCTCCAACAGGAAGGAACTGGAGACATTCAAAGGTAAATTCTGTTTTTATTTTCTACCTAAATGTTTGTAAGGGTTACAGTCATTCAAGTTTTGAGTGCAACTAGGAAGGAACTGTTGCTCTTCTACATTTGACAATGTTAATTTTATGTTGATCCAGCAGGCTGGTTTGTTCTTTTATTTTACCTGTTCTTGCTACTGTTTTCTTTTGGAGCCCCCTAAGTGTAGGGAGAACACAGATACTTTGTTGTCTTATCTAGGTTTCAGAGATTCCCTTATCTAATTCAAGCCTTTCCCTTGGTGTTCCATTTTTGAAGTTAAGGGCTTTGTCTTCAACTGGTTGATGTCTTTTCTAGCATGTATATATTTCTGGCACATGTTGTAGGGTGTTACATGTTAGATTTTTGTCTGGCTGTTTCTAGGGAATTTTCACAGTATTATGCTATCAGACAAATTTAATTTTTGTAGCTCAACTTGTTGGAGATACTCAATGACATATACAAATATTTGTCTAATATGTGATGTAATGGCTGGAAACTCTGTCATGTATTATTGCTTTTTCTGTGGTACATAGATGGAACACAATCCCATTTTCAGTAAATCCTAAACTGGGGCTTGCTCTACCTACTGACATTAATGTTTGATTAGCTTAAGAATTGCTGTTATCTTTTCCTTTGGATAGGATGTGACTGTGGGTTTCTTACTAGTATTTATGAGAATGAAGTCAGGTGCATTGACTTATGTCAATCAATTGTGTCTTGAAATTGAAAGGAGGGGTGGAAATTCCTATCAGCTGCATTCCTTTGCCTTTTCAGTTCATTGCTATCTCATCTTTATGTGATGCTATGAAAGGAAAATAACAGTTACAGTAATGGATAAGCAACACAGATTATGTAAAATGTCACTTTTTCTGTAACTTACCAAACCAACCCTTTTGTTGATTGATTTGACAGCTTTCAACACAGAGCAACTCAAAACAAAATGGAAGATAATGCCAGGCTCATTCTGATCCAAAGCAAGGCAGCCACTTTGTAGTACCTGGTGCTTGTGAGAACAGTGAATCCTGGTTTTTTGTTTGTATTGATTAGGTGTTTAAAGTGAGTTTCTGGAAGCCAGGAGAGTGGTTTCCGAAGTAATTTCTCTCTTGGCCTCTTGTTATTTTAATAGAGACTTTAACATTGTTTGACAGTAAGTATTTTACAAAGACAATTATTTTGATGGAAGAGAAATGTGCTAGCTGTGTGTTGACCTTGAAATTTTTACCAAACTAAGCAACTGGTTCTGTAATGGATACAGATTTCCAATACTGGTTATGAAAGACTTGTCTTGGTAGCCAAGAGAAGGCTAGATAAGCATAGAGGGATGAATCTTGGAAAATGGATATTAAACATCTGTCAGCCTAATTTGTGTGGGGTTTGTACAGTGAACTGGTGGACAAGCTTGTACCTGACAGAAGAGAGGGGAGTAATAGCCAAGAAAATTTCAAGAATGGTCTTGTCAAGCAACTCTAATTTCTTTCTAGAGGATGACAAGAAGAAGGCTTAAAATAAACAATAGATTCAGTGTTTCGATGTTGGCAACAGCTTTCACTGTTTTGCATGACATTTCCCAGGAAATTGGGATTAAACTACTAAAAATCCAGGTGCACAATTGATTGAAAATACATGCTTGGAGGAAATGTTCTTGGCTTTCTGACTTACTAAGTAGTTCCCTCTCAGATCTTGGAATTTTTGTTGTCAGACTGGGTTGTGAAGTAGAGGTATTCATTATATTGGCTTCAGTCAGTCTTTTTCTGGCCTTTTGGACCTTACATTAGTATCTGAGTATCTGCCATATCTTTCATCAGCTGCCCGGAAATAGGGAGAGTAGGAGATTCCTTGTTGTGAAGGATTCATTACATAATGGCAGATGTTTCGGTTCTAGGGCAGCTTTGCCTGAGCTTTGGGGCTCCTACTTGAGTTTTCTGTTTTGAGCTGCTTCCAGGGCTCACTAGATTTTGGCAAAAATGATCTGTCACTTGGTTGGCTTTAGTTCCGGTTGATGAAGCACACTGAGATAACTCGGTGGATGTCCGTAGGAATCCTGTCACAGAGGAAGGAAAAGGGAGCAGCAAGGGCAGGCAGTGTGTCCTAAGTTGATAGCCTAACACTGTAATCTAAAAAGCAAAAAAACCAGGAAAAGTTGGTTCCATCTGAAATATGTTAAGTAGTTGAGTAGATGGTTCTTTACATTTTAATATTGCAAGTATAGACTACATCCTCAACTAATTTATCTTTGCATAACTGTCCAGAGTGAAATGTCTTCATCAACATTCTGTTCATGAAATACCCAGCATAGGGTCGAGGAAAGAAGAACTGTTCAAAATACCTCCATATACACTTGCATCTTTTAATGCAGTTGCACTTGAAATCATTGTACATTAAAATCTGTTTCAATGGAAAAACCCGAAATGCCATTTTTTATAATAGTAACTTGTTATTTGGGATTTGAATACCATATGCTAAAAAGTAATAGCTTCCAGGATATAAGGATGCTAAATGTCTTGCATAAAAATATATTTCATAAAGACACAAGATCGTTCTATCTGAATATGCAGGAACTAAAGTACCACAAAAAATTCCTTTAATATGTTTGCTAGAAGGGTTAAAAGAGAGTTGTATGCACTTTTTTCATTGTCCAGATGTGACTCCTGTGTTCACCAGTTCTGAGTTCTTATGCCTTGCTCAGGATAGAAAGAAAGTTTTACTGGAATTAAGAAACTGGTCTAGTCTGAGGTTCAAAATAGCACTAGAAACTTGAATTCAGTGATGCATCCCATCAGTTGCACAATGAATACAGAAAAAAATGTGAATTATATGTTGGTGCTGACCCTGGGAGTGCATGTGTGACTCACAAGGCCACTGGGTAGCTTCACAGACCTCTCAGCTCTGTTTTAAAACTTTACTTCCCTGGAGTTTTGTGGATGTGTAAATACAAATACATACACAGGTGTAGTCTGTAAATTTGTGAAATCTTCGCATGTTTGTAACCTTAAAAACTTTGTTAGTACCCGTGTATACACCTAGTATTTACTTATTTTAATATTGAAACAAAATCTGCTTTCACACAACCAAGAAGCAGAATTGTTTCTGCTTTCATTTACAACTTCCCACTGTGTGTGCCAAGGTACAAAGTGGTAATTCCTTGACCTTTTAAGTATATTTGAAGATACCAGGTGTCATCCAGAGGGGGCCCTAACAAGGAATGTATATATGCCTGTTTGCAGCATTGAAAAGTTTTGAAAATCCACTAACTCTCTTCCTTGTTGATGTTACTACCTTTAAGGAGCATGAAATAAGAATATAATACTACTTTAAGAAATTATGAATTATTTTTGTATTTGTCAATGTTACAGAATTTGCTCCTGCCATTTTCATGTTGGTATGGCAGATTGTACTCTATTTCATTGCGAGGAATAGATTTTACTATTCTTCCTTTTGCTTTAAGACTTATTTTTACAGGGCCAGACTTTCTCCTTTGTTGTTTGCTGCACCCACAGTGTGCAGGGGCAGGACAAACCTTTCCAGTCTCTCTTCTTTCGACCACAAGGGTTTTCTATTACAGAGTAATTGAAATTGATTATTACTTAGTAATCTATGACGCTGAGAAAGTGA
The DNA here is from genome assembly GCA_013397115.1 of Edolisoma coerulescens. Classification (NCBI taxonomy): domain Eukaryota; kingdom Metazoa; phylum Chordata; class Aves; order Passeriformes; family Campephagidae; genus Edolisoma; species Edolisoma coerulescens. The sequence goes on along the minus strand of VWZW01004265.1, from coordinate 246,469 downwards.
AGGTTATAAGCTTTCCTGCTTCTTTGTGTTAAACATATCTCTCTGAAGCAGGATGGGAATGAGTGTGCAAGGTCTTTGTTGCCACTGCTGCAGCACTGGCATTTGTGTACCTGAAGTGTGAGCGTGAACCAGGACAGAACATCTCAAAGGTTGTCCAGTTCCTTATCTTTTTTTAGTACTTTATCTTTCAGAGGTCTTTACTGTAAAAGATGATGGATTTATGAATGGAAACAGTGGTATGCCATATGGAGTAGCCTGCAAGTTTCTTCCTAGTGTGCACCAATTTCAGTCTCTGGAGAACTGCTTGTAGGAACTGGCTTATGCTCTGTGCTGTCCTATCTTGGCTGAGACTCATAAAGATGCTAAAAAAGTTCTGTTCTGAATCTTGGCAATTTCTTGCAAGAGTATTTTAGTTGATATTTGTGTGTGATTTTGATTTTAGTGTTTGATGGGTTGTGCTCTTGCATGGTTTAGAAAGGGTGTGTATCATTTTCGTTTTACTGCTGAGAAACTGGAAATTAGATAGCACATATGTGGTTATTTGCTCCTGATACTTGAAACCTGGTGCATTTATGACTGCACAGAGATTTCAAATCATTCCATCATTCTTCTAGGTACCGTTTTTTAATTTTGTTTACTTTTTTGAGTTAACATTCCTTTAGTTCCAGAGCAGCCAGGATTGTGTAGTAAATAGTTACAGAATACTGTTAATCTCATTAGAAGATGGAAGAGTGGAGCAGATAATGAGGTAGGTAATCAGCAGTGAGAGAGTAGGAAAAAAAAGAAAAGTTTTAAAAGTAGTAGAATTGCACAATGGTAATAACATGTACTGTTGAGTTTACTTCAGAAATAGAAGTTTACTTCTGATTTATCCACATGGGAACAATATACATGATAGATTTTAAAATTGTTTGTAAAAGCCCCTTTTTATTAAAAGTTTAGGATGCAATGTTTGGAGTTCATTTCTGGAAAGAAAACTAAAGCATAGAGGCTGTTTAGAGATCAGCAACACAGCACTTTTGGACAATGAAAGGTGGCAGCAACTTTGCAAAGACAAATAGGCACATGGCTTTGGCTACTGAGTCATGCATATTTCTAAGCTTTAACAGGATTAGTTTCATGTAAGCTTGGGGAGCCAGGTCATATGACCATTTTCAGCACTTCTGTTTACAATACAACAAAATATGTTTTCAGCCTTTTGTATCAGAGGTCTCTCCCAAACAAGGCCTGATAAGTTTTAAGAGCTTTATCAAAATATTCCTTGAGAAGGTGATGTGTGAAATAAAGAGGTATTTTTTCTTGCTTTTGCCTTCAAGGTTAAGTCACTGGGTCACATTTGATATGCAGATTTTTTGTCATCCCTATTCATGCATCTAAGATGCTGCTGTTGAAATTGCAGTTTTCCAGTCCTTTTATCAGGAGCTTAAGTATGTTTATATCCAAACTTTAATTTCCTGACTTTCACTTTTCCCCCTTCTAAGAGCACACAATATTTGGAGCAGTCTGTTGACTCCATCTCTTTGTTCTCCACTTTTTAAAATCTACTCACTTTAACAAATAGTATGTCAAACTGATTTTTTTTTTTCTTCCAGTCTAGGGATCCTCTTTATCGTGCTGTGTTCTGATGGCTGTCAAAACAAAACTCCTTTTTCCTATTCTTCATATTGCCTTCCAGATGCGTGGGTAATATGCAGTGGAGGCCTTTACAGCTCGTGTTGACAAAGCTCATACATTCAGTGATGTAGCTGCTCTCGAAGTGGAGCTGTAATTTTGAGCACATAATCCTGTATGTTTCTTCTGAGCATGAGTAAGATGACATTGTGGTAGAAATTAATTCCAGCCACATGGAATTCGATTACTTTAACATTTCTGTGGTCCAAAACTGCAATATTTAAACCTTGTAGCACTGACAGTTCTTACTTTGTCATACCAGAAAACAGCTGGGAAAGAATTCTTTGTAATAAAGCTACAATGGAATTAAAATTTCAGATTTATATTCAGATTTCAGTGGTTTTCCTCATTATTTTGCTATAAGCTGAAAATATCCTGATAGATTTCTGGTTAATACTGTGTTTTGTTAGCTTCTTTACCATCCAGGCTGTGGAAGGAGAGCCTTGCAACTTTGGATGTCCTATGTTGTCTGTGGCAAGAATTGACCAAGAAAGACTTGAGACTTGGGCACTTCTGGTCAAACCTCAAGTGAAAGTCAAATAAGTTTAACTACTTAAGTCTTCCGTTTTAGTGTAATAGGATGAGACAGATGGAGAAGGAAGCAAGATTCTAAAGTGTCCTTATAGCTACCTTGCTTTTGGTTTTGCTTTTTATGTTTTCAAGTTTGCAGACTCTTGCATCTATTTAATTCTTGGGATATGTTTTTAAAGTTTCTAGGTCTGTATCTAGCTATTTGTATCTTCTGTTTTTTCTTCTTTTTTGCTTTCCTTGAAATAGGTATGGCCTTAAAATCAAGCCTTTTAAAAAAATAGTGATTTTGTTTTAAAATTGTTTTAAATAGAGGAATTTAAGGAAAGTTCACTCTTGGTCTTTCACTGGTTTCAGCCCTTCCCAGTAAATAATTGAATCTTTATACATCTGGACAGATACTACCAACACTGAAATGTATGTGTGAACTTCCAAATGTACCTTTCTGTAGCCCACAGGTCGATGGTGCTGAGTTCCACGTCTGATTCTGTTTGGCCAATTTATCAAACTTACTGGCATACTTTGAGAACTTGTCCTGTCTATGAATACATACCCAGGAACAGTGGAAGTTTTCAGTTTTCTGGGATAATATGCAAAAGCAATTGCTTGCCTCTTGCTGACACTCTAAATGTGACTTAATTGGCAACACAAATTGAGCATGAGGTGTAATTGAAAATGTATTAGCTGCCTTTGCCAAGGCAGCAAAACATTTTCTGGATTAAGTATTATGACTGAGAGTCAAACTACAATGGATAATATCTTGTGTACACATTCATTTTGCGGATGACTGGAAATAAATTTGTTATCTAATATGTTAATAAGCATCAAGTCTTCAGGACAGACAATATTTTCCATACAAGAAATAGAATTTACATTTCAATGGAAGACGAAAAAAAGGGGGGGTTTGGCATATTTCAACTGTAGAAATGAAATTATCTACAATTCTACCTTCGATTCCTACATCAGAAAGCCACTTTCCATTATGCTTTGCCAAAAGGAGGGTTGCATTGTCAACTAACTTAATCATACAGTGGTTTGGACTGAAAGGGGCCTTAAAGATCACCTAGTTCCAACCCTCCTGCCATGACTGAGGTGCCACTCACTAGACGGGGTTGCTCAGAGCCTTATCCAGCCTGGCCTTGAACGCTTCCAGGGATGAGGCATCCACAACCTTGTCTGGCCAACCTGGGCCAGTTCCTCACCATCCACTGAGTAAAGAATTTCTTCCTAACACCTAATCTAAACCTGCACTCCTTCATTTTAAATCCATTGCCCCTTGTCCTGTCACTATCTGCCCATTAGAAAAAAATCCCTCTCTCTCCTTTTTATAAGCCCCCTTAAGACCGCGGTGAAGTCTCTCCAGAGCCTTCTCTTCTCCAGGCCAAACAACCCCAGCTCTTAATAATTTGATATGATGAGGAATTATTTTCCTTTTGCTCATTTTTAATTATTGTTTAATATTTAATATTTATTATTATGTTTATTTTCAACTGGAGGGGTGAAAACAGGTAGTGTCAATACAGCCTTGGGTGGATCTTAGTGATAAAATGGCATTCATTACTAAGGTGGCTATATATTGGAAAAAGGCCTGAATTTTCAAAGCTGTAAATAGGGAGTAGGGTTTCTAAAGGAAGTCTCAAAAGGATGCTATAGAGACACCAGATTATTTATGGGCAAACCAGATAGTTGGATTTCCTTGGAATAAATGTTGTGTATTCTTGTAATTTGGCTGATGAAAAATAAGTTTTGGTTTTATCTCTTCTGCCCCAAACCACTTCTGGTTTAATGCTTTAAATACCTTTTTGTTTATTTAGTTTTTCATTTTTGTTATTTGGTTTATTGTGTTTCTGGCTATAGTATAACTTTTAATGTTACAGATTCAACAGTGCAGTTTGTAGGCTCCATGCTCAACTAGATTTCAGGATTTTATGTGATGGCTGTCACCTGAAAGTACTATTCAGACAATGAATTAATATAACCCATAGAATGCTAATGTTACTGATACTTCTGAAACCTTGTGTTTATCAGGTTTTTTTAGTGTTAATTCTGACTGGGTTAGAGTGAAGAGCAGGAACACTCCTTTCTATTAAATTCTGCTTCATCTACATGTATTTTAGAGAATCCTGTGGTTTTTTTTTCATGAGGCACCCATGTGCCCTCGTCTTTGCTTTGCATTTTGAGGGGGCTGGTTTATCCTCCCAACAAATTTTAATAGTGATGCATTTATGTAGTTCTCTCTTTTTTTTTTCTTGAGTCCTGCTCTCTTTGTAATCTAGTATTGCACTAAGTCAAAAGCCCTTTCAGAGGTCAGATGTATCACAACAAATTTGGCATCACTGCAGGTTAAAATAAGATTCCTCGTGCGTGTGCAGGTGCAGCTCCTGTTGGCTGTGGGGGAAGTTTACCTGGTGCTGGAGTCAGCCTTGCAGAATCCTGGTTTTGTGAGGAGTGGAGGAAGCCAGGGTAACAATAGGGATTTTCTTCAGCCATTGCCAGGGTGAACAGCAAACTGTGTAGATAATAGGAAACAATTTCATGGGAACATAAGTCCTGTCATACTCAGTTTATGTAGAAAAGAAAATATTTAAAGGTGTAATATTTTAATTGTCTCTAATGCTTAAATGACTGATGTGGAAAAAAATAGAAGCCTATTTTGTTTATGGCTCTAACTTGAATTCATCCTTTAATTACCGAAGTCCAGAATGAGGGGGGATTATCTCATGATTATTATTATTCTTTTAATCTTTCACCAGTTAAATAAACCTGAGTTTTGTAGGCCAAACATTCTGGGTATTTTTACTTTTAATGATGTCACTTGGAGACGTATTTGTTATATAATAGCCTTTTGCTCCTACTCTGTATTTTGATAACTGTCACAGAGAAGGTTTTCAACATGTGATCTTTTTAAGTAAAACAGAGGAATTGCTATGGCTATCCTGGTTTCTGGCACCACTGTGCACCCTCCTAAATTGAAGAGGCAACGTGTGCCAGTGTTCCCAATTCTGAGGAATGCCTTACAGTTTTTGAAACATAAATGCACTGTTGTGTAACTGCAGCATCACCAGAGCCAAAGATTCTCAGTCATATGCTGTTGCTGTATTTTCTTTTCTGAACTGCATAACCTTTTTTTTTAGTTTTTGATGAAAATTTAGCCTGGATATGTAGTACAGAAAAATCAGTTTTCAGTGAAGAATACTGTTCTTAATTTATTTAAAAATCACATCCAAGGCTTTTAATATTTTATGTGTGAAGTAAGAATAGTATGTAATCTGGTTTGTGGGGTATCTGAGCTAAGCCATGTTAAGGAAAGGCACTTTAAGGGGAGAGCCTTGCGAACATCGCCTAATAAAAAAAAGAATTCAGAACCCTTCTGTACCTTTCCCCTTGCTCCTGAATCATTTTCAGACGCTTCCAGCTCTCTGCCAGATAAACACATGCTGTAGCTGCGTGTCATCAGATTATATCCCGCTGGGAAGATTTCAGTCTCTGCAGCACCCCTTGGTTCAGCAGCGTGTGGTATCTTCCCAAATACATGCCTGCATTTCTGGTGGAGCCCAGCTGCTGGGAGCTTGTGCTCAGGTTCTGGGGAGGCGCTGAGTTGAAGTATCCATGTGTGTGCAGCTGCATCTGCGTGCGAGTGACCCATCGGAAACTGCCCGTCGCGGTACCACTGCTTTGAAAAAGCAGCCTTCTGGCAAAGGTCTTTGTTCTGCATCAGTGAAGATGCACATCACTGGGGCTGCTTGGTAACTGGAGCTTTCACTTGACCAGTGCTAGGTTTCTTTTTACTTGCTTATTTCTTACTGCCATGTCATCTCCGGGAGGCACTGAGAATACTCAGAAGAATTCACGTATGTGCAACTTTATTATCATCTTTGTTATTTGTCACCTTAACTTGCGAAGCTAATGTAAAATGCAAAATGAAATTAAAGTTAGCTTAATTAATTTCCTCAGTTACCACCGTTGCCTGATTTGCAAAGGGTGTGCTGTAGATGACAGGTTAATTATCAACTTGATTTAGCAAATTTGAAAGAAATGGTGACTAAATGTCTATTTTTTCAGGGCTTTTGTTTGTTGCTTTGCTTTTGTCTGTCGCTTTGCATTATTGTCAAGGTAATATTAATCAGAATTAGTAAAAGAATTCAAATACACAGATATCTTGTTAGCTAAAATTCAAGCAGGCGTGTCTAAGGGTGGGGTGGCACTGGAGGATGAGAGGAGACAGATAATTATTATCTGAAGATAAAACCAAGAATAAAAAGATAGAGCAGTGAATGTATTAGTGTGGATACAGTTATGCTAATTTCCTTTAGATAAATAAAACAATAAGTAAATTCTAAAGGTATATTTTTAATGAAGCAGCTAATGCTATTTACATCCATATAAGCCCCCTGTATCATATGAAACAATGTTCTTAATAATGCATCCAATAACATTTTTATGCTGTTAATTTGTAACTAATGGTGTTTAGAACTGTGCACTAATTGAAGTAGAAATAAAATGTAGATTTCTACTCTGATTCTTTTTATATTCTTTTACATAACCACTGGAAGAGTTTTTTTTCTGTTACCATTCACGTGGATTTTTTTCAGTGGATGTCCAGGACCAAAAGACAAGAGTAAATTGAACTATTTGTTATTTTAATAACCTGTTGGAGCATGCCTTTATCAAGGCTCTACCTATGAGTTATAATTTTGACCACTAACATTGATATTAATGTTAAATAATTACGTAAAGTTGAATATTTTGATTTAAGCAATTCATCCGATATGGGAGAACTCTTTACATTTGTGTTGATTAGAAATAATTAATTTGTAAAAATCCTTGTTTTCCATAAGTCTAGTCAGATCAGTTGATTGTTTACTTAAAGATGGCAAAATTTACCCTCTGTTCTGCTAAATGTGATGTGACCACTTTGCACTTAAAATTGTCAGTGTTGCAAGCAAAAAAAAAAAAAAAATATATATATACTACTGGTATAATCCATTTTGTAGTCTTAACTACTTTGTGCATATTGACAGAAGTTGTCCCTCTACTTGTTCTTGTTTCCTGAAGTTGCAATGGAAGTATGGGCAAAGAGGGGCACAGCTGCAAGTATTTCTTTTTTTCCTTTTTTACCATCGTATCTTGGGCAGTAGAACAGCTGTTTTGTGTGGGGGGTGGGGGCCGACCTTGGAATTATGTAAGGATTAGAATATGAAATTGGAGAATAGTTTGAAATATAAGCCTTAGCAGTATTACTCCAAGTACTTCTGGGAAGAGGTAGCAGAAAGTAGAAGCCTTAGTATGAGCATTAATATTGGAAAGGTTAACACCTCTATGGTAACCAGGATTATTCTAATTCTTTTTAATCACATTTTCATCTCTAGCTTTGTGACAGAAAAAAATTAATGCAAAACATGTATTTTTTGATAATCTCTTTGCTCACCACCCATGTACGCTAAGGTTAATGACAAGTTAAAAAATACTCATATACCTACTTTTAAACTCTCTAACAAGACCAGCTGTAGTACTTCTTGGGGTGCTGAAAGACCACATGCTGTAGGCTCTTGCTGCCTGTGACTTTATCTTGATGTAAAAGTTTTATAATGACAGTATTCTTTATTTTGGCATGCTGCTTCTATTTTATTTTAGAAATGTAACTGTAAGTGCAGACATTTCATCAGTTTGATTTGTAACTAAATAAATGTACAGTAATAGATTATACACTTTTTATGTTTCTCTACATGACACCGTTTCTTTCAGTAGTGGTGCTCTAAATATGATACTATTCTGGTTCTTACAGTGTTCAAAAATAGTAGAATTGTTTTAAAAACTGCAGTAGAAATAATTTATTCCTTCTTTATAGCATGTCCTTACATAAATCTGAGCCCCGCCTTTCCCAGCAGTGTGTTATTAAACCACTTGTTCTGCTCAGGTTCTAATGATGTGTGTGGATGGCTGAGGTGTGCATGTGAGCATGTAGGAATTCTGAATGCTTCTCTACTCCTTTCAGTAAATGGAACAAAAATGTGGATATTCTGGTAAACTATTCTGCCCATTTTATTTGAGTGTTAGATATGTCATGTGAAATTGTATCAAGGCAGTGGAGCTGAAACTGTACAAACATAAGTCTTCAGTATTGTAGCTAGTGTGGCGTCCTTTTTCGGGATGTATTTGCTTTTGCGGGTGAAATACTGGATAATAAAACCAGATATTTAAAATGTGAGCTATTTTTAAAAATCAGTAAAACATTTTTATATGTGCATAGTATTTCTAGATTGCGTATTTCTAACAGAGTATGTGAGTTAAGGCCAGAAGAGGTTAAGAGGCAGTTTTGACTTAACACATTGTTTCATTTTTAATCACTTGGGTTACTCTGTGGAATAGGGTGAAAAAAGAATCTTGTGGCGATGCCACTCAGCCCTTTTTTTCCTTTTATGTATAAGGCAGCTAGTGCTATTTTGATGTTGCATAAATGAGACTTGATCAAAATGTAGTTGGCTGTGTCTCATTTTAAATCAAACGGGAATGGTGCCATTTATAGGAATAACTTTCTGGCCTAATTAGATGATTATGTAATCACTCCAGACCTTGCGCACCAGCGTTTCCGTTGGCTCAGGAGGGTTTTCCCTTGATCATAATCTTAAATTCTCATAGATTTATTCTCTCTTCTCTGGTTATTGAACATTAAACTGGAAGCCCACACCTCATAGAAAAGACACGCTGAACACCACACAGTTTGTTTCCAGTTGTCTTGTGCATCCACAAGGGTAGGAAATGAAACTGGTGGTACTTGATAGGTTCAGGGTTTGCAGGTCACCGGTGATGTGTCAGTTTTGCTGACACAATGTCTTAAGCCTTTATTTTAAAGATTTACCTTTATTTTAAAGAGCACCATTGTTCATGTGGTTAGTCTCAGATGCAGGGTAGTTTCTGTCTCTTGCTGGCATGGAGGGTCCTCAGGAGGGGCCTGCAGCTTCAGCTTCTGTCTCCACAAAACTCTGTGACTGGAAGAAGTCTATCCACATTATGGGTTTGGATGACATATGTATTTTTTCCCTTTTTGCTTGTTGGTACATATTTAGAGGGTTGTGCTGCCAGTCATTTAGTATCTGGTTCTTACTACAATGGAACATGTTTCAGATGCAAAGCTGTAGGAAAGCTGACAGAATAGAAAGCCAAGTCCTTGATTTTCAGCACATTTGGGAAACCATAATGGGTATGAAAATGTCCACTAGCTGCAGGATGGGAGGAAGTCTGGCAGAGGTTCTTCTGTCTCTCTCTCTTATGCTCTGTCCCTAGATAGAGTTCAAGGTGCTTTTCTACCAATGAAGATTTCTCCTGCATATTAGTGATTATTCAGTCTAATAAAATCCATAGAGTGAAAATTAATTAGGTATGTGAAGGAGCTGTGGACTAACTCTAGAACAGAAGAGAAAACAGAAGAAGTTTTATCTAGCACAGACAATAAATAGCAAACCAGAAAGTTCTGCAAGTGACAGGTTATTGAGTGAGAATGATTTAGGAGGAAAACAATCTCAGTTATGAAGTCTCTTTTGAGAAATGAACTATTAGGATTAATTCAACTGTGAACAGGGTAAATAACATCCAGGGATGGATCAATCATGAGGTTTCCAGTAGGCAGCTGCAAATGAGGTGTTAGAGAAACGATTGACTTATAAGAAGAAAACTTATTTCACAAGATGCTGGGAGAGCTTGGCTTGCTTGATGGAGCAAGGGACATGGAGACTTCTACATGTAAACATATTGAAGGAGTTAGCATCAGGAAAAAGAGAAAAATTCCTGAAAGGCCAGTATGTGTTGGACTGAGGGGAGCTGGGGAGGTTGTTTTGTAGTAATTAGTATGCCTCCAGCTAATTGTTAATTGTATAAACTGTTCTAGTATTAATTTAGTGAAGAGGCTTTCTTAAATCCAATAAGCATGAAAATACTGTCTGCCTGTGTTGTGATACTGCTCAGTATTACTTTGTCTGGCATCAGTTGTTTTCTGCCCAACCACAGTCATCAAGTTACTGGGGAAGACAGGAGTTTTGAACAACACGTCTGGAGTGTTGTGTCCAGTCTGGGCTGCTCAGTAGAAAAAGGACAAGGAGCTCCTAGAGAAAGGCCAGTGGAGGGTCACAAAGATAATTAGAGGTCTGGAGCATCTCTCTTATGAGGAGAGACTGCAGAAGCAGGGCGTGTTTAGTCTGGAGAAGAGAAGACTGAGAGGGGATCTCATGAATGCACATAAATATCTCAAGGGTGGGTGCCAAAAGGATGTTGCCCGACTCTTTTCAGTGGTGCCTAGTGACAGGTTGAGGAGCAATGGCCATAAACTGAAACACAGGAAGTTTCACCTCAACATGAGGAGGAACTTCTTTACACTGAGGGTGGCAGAGCACTGAACAGGCTCCCCAGGGAGGTCATGGAGTCTCCATCTCTGGAGACATTCCAAAACCAGCTGGGTGTGTTCCTGTGTCCCCTGCTCTAGGTGACCCTGCCTTGATGAGGGGTTGGACCAGATGATCTCCAGAGGTCCCTTCCAACCCCAACCACTCTGTGATTCTATTGAAGTCTTTTGGGCAAAAAAGTCTGTTGGTTTTCTGATTCTTGGAATCTGCTGCTCTTCTGTCTACAGAGGGTGAGAATTAATAGCTCTGTGGTATAAATTTAGTCATTGATGACTAACCTGAAACTTTGTTATATAAATGTCAATTTTGCCACATTCTGCTAATTGGATCCATGTTCCAGTGATGTCCTCACTTATCATTCTTAGTTGCTATTTTGATATAGAAGGCAATATGGCATCTGTCTTGCTGGCAAAGGCTTCTGTAAAGAGTTCTGTGTAAAGCCAAAAAATTGTATGGAACCATTAACTTTGCTTAAAAGGGCAAGTCTGAGAAAAATGTGGGCAAGGTTTTTGATTTTATCATTGCCTGAAGACTTAACCACATCTCAAGGACCGAAACCATTTGGATTTCTTCACAGGAGACAAAAGCTCCAAATACCACTTACTGACATTAAAAATGCACTGATCTCAGTCTTAGTCTGGTCATTTCAGTGATGAACATGCATACCCTTTCATATTCTAAGCATAGGGGACAGGATAAAATTTGATAAAAATGTTTGAGCTTTTCTTCTAATTTCCCTTAAAACTTCCATTAAAAACATCGCTGTTTGTTAGGATTGCCTGTTTGCCGTGGACAAAAATATGCTGGTTTGTCCCTGTTTTTCAATTCCATGTAGTACATGATATTTTCTAGTTTATGTTTTACTGAGCTGTGTGGAGAGTGTTAGATAATTTGTGTAAACATGAAGTTTCTGTGCAATGTAGTATTGTTTTTAGAAGCACCTTCCTTTTTTCTTCAAGTTGCTGACTTCCCTCTGCATTTGTAAATGGAGCATTAGTGGCCATCAGTGTGATCTCTTATGTCATGACCTAAAAAGAAAATTTGAAAAGCTGTATTCCCTTCCTTCTGGAGTCCTGGATGATTGCCAGAACTTTGCATTAAAGCCCACAAGCAGCAGTGCTAGGGCAGTTTTTGCCTTAAAAGATAGGTGGAGTTACATGCGGATCACCGCGCCAGCATCTCTGGTGGGATGGAGACAGATTTGCTCTGACAATATAATGTGCTTTGCAAGCTTCTATTTTAAGAATTCTTTGTTCTATGACTTTTTAAAGACTATATTGGACAAGTATTTTATTTCTCTTAAGAGTCTTACACTTCAGGACACTCCAAGTTCATATAGACACTGTTAAATTCTGCAAGTCAAAAAGTGCGTGTACCTAGAGAAATATTTTTCAGAGTACTTCTAATCATAGCTCTTCCATATTTTATTGTTGAGCTACTTTATAGTGTTCTTTTGCACTGTTACCAGTTGGGTTGGTGCAATCCAGTCTGTGAAGCACCCGAGGACTGATTTCCTGCAGGGCTTTCATCACTCCACAAATATTCTGGAGCAATCTGTGAAGTCTTGACTTTCGCATTCATCCTCAGATGAGTGAAGGAGGGACAGTGCAAGTGCCAGTGGCACGTCCCTGTGCTCGACACACCTCAGATCTGACCTCCAGATCTCTTCTTGAATGATCAGGTAGCTCAGTTTCTGGGCTCTGACAGTTGTTCTCCTAGCTCTGAAACAGAGATATCATTTGTAATGGCTGAGTAGTTGAGTGGTTTGTATTTTGGGAGGCAGGGAAGCAGTTGTATTAATTTGCTATGTCAGTTTATATAACATTGGTGACTCAGTGGGTGCACATTATGCTTCCAGTACTGCTGATTTAACTAGTTGGCTGCTGCCTTGCTCTCAGATCTGTCAAGTCTGTTCCTATAGGTTAATAGAGGTGAAGGGTGAAATATGGTCAACTGTTTAAAACTTTTAAAGACTATTTAAAACAGAATTTAATGTGGAATATAAATAAGACATTGAAATGGGGTATTTCCAAATAGAGAATCATCAGATGTGACCTATATTATTATAGGCTGCCTCACTGCAAATTTATGTTCTTCATTTTAGCTTGTGAGTTTAAGAATAACATTTCTTGTTTTATTTTCTATATACAGTGCTGTACATGCTTACAAAATGAAATCTCTTCCAGTCTTTTTTATTATGTCTTTTTTCCCCTAGGCTGAGTATCCTCATTCAATTTACTATTTAGAAAGCATTAGACAGGTGTTAGAAAAAGCAGACCATCAGACTTAAATAGCTGCTGATATGATGACTGTTTTCACTTTAAAAAATGGATTATAATAGCAGTATGCAAGTATATAATGTCTGACCTATTTTGAATAGTAAAGGGAAACTGCTACCTTGCAAACTTCTTCATCAAAACGTAGTTCTTCCTAGCCCCTTAATATTTCATATGTTCATGTGTGAAATTATGTGTAATATACCGGATACAACGCATTTGTATTTAGCCTGAAGAAAAGGAGGCTTGGGGGGACCTTATTGGCCCTACCACTACCTGAAAGGAGGTTGTGGTGAGGTGGGAGTTAGTTTCTACTCCCAGGTAACAAGTGACAAGAGAAAAGGAAATGACCTCAAGTTGTACCAGGGGAGGTTTAAATTGGATGTTAGGAAAAAGTTTCTTTGTGGGAAGGGTTGTCAAGCCTTGGAACAGACTGCCTGCTGCAGGGAAGTGGTTGAGTCATCTTCCACACATTTGTGAATGCATCCCTGGAAGTGCTCAAAAATGTGCCTATGGCACTTGAGGACTTGTTTTAGTGGTGAATATGGTCCTGATGCTGGGTTGGTGGTTGGACTTGAGGATCCTAGAGGTCTTTTCCAACCTTAACAATTCTGTGATTCTGTATTTACCAGTCTTATTTTGCAAATACAGTATTGATGTATTATCAAGTCTCAGTGCTTTATTTTGTTGTCTTCCTTCTTGACCAAGATTTTAGGCTTGTTATGGTTAGCTCTGTCTCTGATGCAGCCACTGTTTGATGTATATAGAAACAAATGTGTTGTCAAGGGAACTTGTTTAATAGATAAGGCACAGATGAAAAATAATTTAGAATGAATAATATCAGCAAGGATGTCTCAAAATAGGAGGCTTTTTAATGAAATGTCTACAGATTTATAGAGCATGAAATTATAATAATGATGTTACTTTGGTTCCTTATGCATGCTTCAGTTCTCATTAGCCTTAGATAGTCACTATTATAAACAGATTTAATAGTTTCTAAGAGAATCACAGTAGGATGAAGTTCAGTGCTTGCTGAACACCTTGGTATAGCATTCATTCCATCCTGGAGAGAAAATATGTGTTCCAAGAGAACAGGAATGTTCTTGGTTCGTTCCCACCCCCACCTCAAACTTTGTTCATAATTTCAGGTATGTTTCGAAACTGATATTGAGGTGATTTGCCAGATGCTGTTTGTCTTGGAAGACCTCATAGTCTTTGTTTGTCGTGTTCCACAGGTTTTGCTGTTAGCCAAGCCTGGGACAGATTAGATTGTTTCAGTCTTAGTCTTGTGAGGAGTTTCTTCTTTAAATTCTCTGCAGTTATCCCACTTTGCCTGTGTCATTTGTGTTTTAAAAGGCATTCCAAAGTCTCTGGGCATCAAATGTGTTTAGACCCTCTGATATTGTTTGTAACCCACTTCCATTAAAGTTAATCTTTTACTTAAAAAATGAATTTTGGTCTTCATGATTGTGAATGAAATTTTCCCTGCATGAAGCAAGTGAAATCAAATGTGGTGTCATCTGTTGTAATCTACAGCAGCAATGAAGAGATGAGAAATATTCTGCCAAGAGCTGTTGAAAGCTTAGGTCTTGAAATTCGTAATTTTATTTCTGTGTTAGTAACGAATAAAAATACTTTTGGTTGCTCTAAAAGGAGGCAGCAAATGTCTTTTGCCATGGAAGTTGGACACTGTTGGGGCTGACAAAGCAGATGTAGGATGACAGGAAGAAAGAGAAGGAAACAGGGCAGATATAATGGTGGCCTGAAGGCAATGTTTTCCCACTGTCATGCCAAATGTGTTGTGAACAAATAATTCATATTTAATAAAGGTCATATTGTGTTCTCATGATACCCTCCTCTAAAATTAGTTGATGTTCAGATTTCAAGAGGCACATTATTCAGGCTTAGATGTGAAAGAGGAAAAATTGGGGACTGAGTAGGATCAGTACACTTCTGCTTATAGTTTATCCCAATGCTTCAAAAATTAGCATTTCCACTTTCTATTTTAGAATCACTGTGCAGTAGGAGCTCTTTGAATTTGTCCAGGTATGGGTGGCTATACCTGTTGTAGAGACACAGTGTGTGATTTTTGCTGCTATAGAGAATGATACCTAGTAGAGAGGCGCTGTTTAGAGAAATAGAGCAAGAGTCAGGAAATGTGACTTTTTCAGAGATCAGCTGCATGTTTGCCGTGTGCAGGAAATGTGCATGCATTTTGTGAGGTTTGAAGTACTTGTGACTAATTACTGCTAAAATATTCTGAAGAACAAAATCAAAAGTTAGGTTAGCAAGGCCTTATACATATTCAGGAGTTAAGGAAAATACTGTAAATTAAGTGTTCTGTATTTTTAGTTGGCCTAAAGGTGAATGTTTTTTACCGACGGCAGAAATTGATTGATATGGATGTCGGGGAAATTAATTCCTCGTTTTATACTGTATTGCAGCACAGGCACAAGTCAGTACTTGCTGTCCCAAGGTGTGGCAGATGTTAAAGACTTGTATGGCATCCATGTGCTGGGAAAAAAAGAAGGTGGGGAGAAAAGCTGAGAGAGAGATTTCATATAGCTGTGTATATTGAAAAGAATCATCTCATAGGAAGTGTATTTTACACGTTTCACAGTCCTAATTACACTGACTTCCCTCTTCAGTCAGCCCCCTTCTTTTTTCCCTTCCCTCTTGTAAGTGCTTTTATCAGCTTCCTGAATTTCTGCCTTTTATTCACTCCTCACTGTCACTTTGATGTCTGTGCATCCTTTAGGTGGATTTTCTTTGTTTGCTCAAATAAGATACTGTATCCTAGGTGTCATCTGTCAGGTCGTTTTCACCGTAGACATAGGGTTTAGTCACTGATGGTCACAAAGCAGGATGTGCTTTCTCGCTCAAACCCAATTGTTCCTGCAGCCTCTTGGGTTTTTGTCTGTCAGAGTAGCTTCAGTAGGGCCGATTTTATTGTAGTGGCTTTTTGTTTGTGCTGTTTGGTTACAATAAGGCAAAGCCTTCTCTGCCTCTGCTTTAAATTTCTTGCTCCCACTTACTATTGTTTTTTGTCCCCACATCTTGTTTAATCTCTACCAGGCTGGAGAAATCCAGAATGAATATATCATTTACTATCTCTTTTGGGCAATCTGGCTTGCCACTTGCCCTTCCCCTCTCCCTCTGCCCCATCCTCATTTCTCTTCCTTTGTATGTCCTTCCCTTTTGTATTTCTCTTGTTTAGTGCTCCACTGAAGCATCAGTAACATCACCCATCTGCTCCCCCCTCTGCCTTGCTGCATGGGTGTCTCTCTTTTTGTTACATACATTCATTGAGGTGTTGGGTTAAGCAACTGAGAGACTTAGGGAATTTTGTCCTGTTTTAGTGATAACAATTCCTCCCAATGAAAAGCAGGTATAAAACTGTGAACATCAAATAAGAGAAGTCTTAGCTATTAATTACAGTCTTTCTTTGAGGGTACAGGTGACCTGGTTAGTTATGTTAACCAGTGGAATTTGTCTAGATGTATTTAATACTAATAAATTACTATATTAATTTCCATTAGTCTGTTAATTTCTATGTATTAAATTAATTATTTAAAGTAATCTATTAACCTAATGATGTTAAGATCTTAGATATGGCACAAATGAGAAAAGACCTGCTAGTCTTTGTACAGTACCTTTAAACCAGCCTACTACAGTACTTGAAAAATTAATTATGTGGTTGTTTAAATCAGTGTGATTTGAGTTGCAAATTTTATAATCAATTTGTCTCTTACTGCAAGCTAAACCAGAATAAGCACAAGTTTAGAATTAATTTGTGCCTAGTGCTGCCGTTGATGAATTAATAACTAAACAGCAAAAATAGTTCTGAGTGAACACAGTTGCTGTAGCAGCTTTAGCTGGACCCGGCAATATGGTGGCTGTTGGTTCTACACCTGATGTCAATTCTCTGCCAGCTTCAGGAGGACAGATGACGGCTGATCCTCTATAAAAACAATCAAACAAACACACACCTCCAGAAGGGTTTATTTTTCAGAACTGTTGGGTCTAGAAGAACTGTTTTTGTTCCCAGCCACCAGTGCTTCCTTGGTGTGGCAGTGCCAGTTTGATCTAGTACCAAAAATCAGGTTTATTGTTTGGTTGGGTGGTGGTCTGCCTTGACTTTGCCAACAGTGATGCACTAGTTTAGTCTGGCTGTCTTTAAAGACAAAGCATGGTAAAACTTGCACGTCAGAGGAGAAATTTGAAAACTACTGGTATGTTAAGACCTGGTAGCTTCCCTTCTTGTTAGTAGCAAATGTTGGCTACCACATGAAATCCTGGAAGATTTAAAGTGTGAGACATTCCTCAGGGTTGAACAAAAGAAGAAGGTGAACCCAGCCATACACTCTCCTGTCGTAGTTTATGGACTGTAAAAGAAGGGTTTTGGTTTTCTTCCCATCTGCCCTTGTTGTGTGGGTTGCTCCTCAAGGTTTGTCCTTAAATCCTTTAAAAAACAAATGGACATGTCAAAGTTGGAGAAACTGTTCTGAATTGGCAGTAAAATTATGGAAGGGCTTTGACACTGTACCTAAAGATGACCTTTATTATACCTTCAGTGTTGCAAGTCTTGAACAGTTTGTAAGATGGCACACAAGTAAGTCAGCAAGCCAGTGGGAGCAGATCATCTTTCAAGACTTTTTTTTTTTCCCGCCTTCAAAAGATTTATCTCAAATACTTTCCAAGTTTATCAAAAGAATTTTATTCTTATAATTGAGCTATTTAATGACAGCTAATATTTAGCAAGTTGGAAGTTCTGTCAGGGCTGCTTTTTTTGTTGTGGTCTGTTATTTCTGAGCTATAGACCATTTAATATTCTGTTAAAAAATGAAGAAGCAAGTGGAATGGCTTTGAGTATATGAAAACTAGATGCATGGGAGAAAGCTTAAAAGGTTTCATTAAAAATTTAAAACTCAATGTCCTTTCTTTAGAACTGACACACTGAATATTGCCTTACCTCTGAATCACAGCCCATGTGCTAACTAAACTGTTTTTCACATTTTAATTCTAAAGATAAAAATGTTCAGGGAAAAAAAAAGCTCCGTGTATATTTCTGCACTTAACGTCAAATGCCCTGTTTCTTGCTATATAATGCCTTTCTATAGTAGAAAATGAGGAATTTTAACTGTGAAAATATAGTCATATATTCTGAAAATACGGCTTTATGTGCAGCCAGATTGTTCTGTTTGAAATGTAGTACAATTTTTGTTTTGGTTGTTTTCCTTTTATTGTGCCTGTGTAATTGTTACTGTCCAATTGTGGCTGAATTTATAAGCAACCCATTAATTAAAAAACGCTTTTATAAGAGACTATTATAATGTAGCTTGAAGAGATTTGTCTTACAGTGTTATAAAAAGTATGGAAAAGACATGGCATTGCTAATGTTGCAAATTGGCTTTACTAGCAAATAGCACTGGTACATGTTCCTTTTTTAAAAAGAATGATGGCATCTTTGCTTTGCATTTGAGAATAAATATGGATTTTTAAAATAATCTGGTCTGTCATAACTCATATTCTGTGTGTAATGAATATGGAGGACTGCATGTATTTTAAAATTCCTCAGCTGGTAACACATCTCTAGTAGCTGTCTGTTAGCACATCAGTCCCCTCATGTTTGGATGCTCCTGGATGCTGGTTTGTTAGAGGGAATGCTATTTCAGATCTTGTTTCACTAATGATATCAAACAAAAGTGTTTGCTCATCACTAGGATTTCTAAAGAAAATCTGTAGTGTGATTCATTTGGGACATTAACCAAACAGTGTTGAACTGGGCTAAATGAATGAATATATCATTCATTCTGGTTCTACATTTGTAATCTAATGGTTCTTTTTCTAAGAAATAAGCTCAGCATTAATTGGAGGAATGAATAGCAAATTTCTTTTGCTTGCATTGGAGAAATTGTTTTGACAGAAATTGAATAGGAAATAGACTAAGTTGTCAAGAAAAAATACATATTTCAAGCATGTTGTGTGTGCTACTGGTATAATGATTGGCTTATGGTCTTTTTAAAATATTGCTACATATGAAATTTTGGCGTAAACAAATCAGGCTTTTTCTACCTGTGGGAGTGTTATTTCACTGGTGGTCCTGCAGTTCTGACTATGTGAATATTTAGTTTTAATTTGTGCAGTTTCTCACCTGTTATAATTAGCTTAAAATAGAAAGAAAGAAATTGCATGTCCGGAGGAGGCCACCAAGATTAGAGGGATGGAGCACCTCCCCTGCTAGGAAAGGCAGATACAATTAGGATTGTTCAGCCTGGAAGAGAGAAGGCTTTGGGGTGACCTAATTGTGGCCTTCCAATACCTGGAGGGAGCCTACAGGAAAGACAAGGAGAGAAAGATGAGGAGTGACTTTTTACAAGAGCACATCACTATGTGATGACAGGATAAGGAGCGATGGATTCAAACTGAAAGAGAGTAGGTTTAGATTTGATATTAGGAAAAAATTCTTTACTGTGAGGGTGGTGAGACACTGGAACAGGTTGCCCAGGGAAGTTGCAAATGCCTGTTCCTTGGAAGTGTTCAAGGCCAGGCTGCATGAAGCTCTGAGTAACCTGGTCTAGTGGAAGGTCATGGCAGAGGGTTGGAACTAGATGATGTGTGAGGTCCCTTCTAGCTCAATCATTTTATCTAGGATTCATTCTATGATTCTGTGATATGTTTCTGTGATCCGTTACCAAATGTAGATAGTCTAAGTAATAAATACGGGATGCTTTACCAAGCATGTTAAAAAATCAAATTCTCTTTTAACTAGTTACATGATTGTTTTGTAAAAGGTAGGTTTTTCCTTTTTATTTTTTTTTCCTGTTCTGATTGAGCAGTCATTGGTTATGTTAACCTAAGACTTGTATTAAAGTATGTCTTCCAAAAAACCAAAATCCCTCCTCAGGTCTAAAATATTTCACTGTCAATGTAAAGTAAGGTTAGACTGAATGACTCTGAAGCCTCTAGGACTGTTTGACAGAATGTATTCCTCCCTCCGAAGAGAGAGGTATAAATTGCATGTTCAGTCAGAAAACTGGTTATTCTGAAAGCAGTTTATGGAGCAAACCCCTTATTTTGTTCTAGTTATTAGGAAAGAAGGCAAAAATTTGTTTGCCTTCGCGTTTTGAGGCGAGATTTAGTTCAGCACCGAGTGGCGTTGTTCTGTGTGTCTGAAGATGGTTATAGTTTGGGTGAAGAGTAGTTCCACTGCGGCAGGCGTTTGGGGCTGGGTGTTATTTTTAAGGACAAGTAAAAGCTGATGCCTGCCAACTGATGTGCCGTGTCGTGGAACCCGTGTTTTCAACCTGTGCACAATGTGTTGTGGCAGCAAAGCAGTATCTCATCATTAATTTACGTGTCTGCACATGCACATAATTTGATCTAGAAGGCAAATAGCTCACAGCTGTGCAAAGGTTAAGATTGGCACTATTCTTGTGGTAGCAGAAGCTACTTGTCTGTCTTTGAAAGCCTTCTAATTCCAAAGCAAGGGTGGTTATCTTTTTGGAATGGAAAATAGTCATTAAATTGTTCGATAGATCAATTTGTACTCGGACAGTGGGATGTTATTAATCTTATTTGGGACAGTTTCATGGACCTTTGGAAACATGAATAGAATACTGCAGTGCCGTGGTTTGTATTTTAAGTACTTTGGGTTTAGATTTGCTATCGATTAGTTTTTCCATTTGAAAATTAGTATTTTTGAGGTAAGGCTGAAAAAACAGTAATTGGAGAGCATATGCACTAAATACTGCATTTCATGACAGTGGAATTGTGCTGAATCATCTGAGCTGTTTTCAGGTACAATTTCTGTAATAGTGGGATTTTTTGAATGTGTGGCTAGGTTTTAAAGCCAGATCATCTTTGCAAACTTAAATGTACTGAAGGTACATGTGACATTGTCAGGTTTATTTATAATTGAAATACATATTTTGCAGCTCACTAACTGAATTATTGTTCTTACATACTGTAAATGGTGGATTTATAGGGAGGCAAGAAACAAGGGTGTGAACTCAGATGCTTGCCTTTTTTTTTTTTTTTTTTTTTCTTTCTACACTAAGGAGGTTCAGCTTAATGTTATCCTTCCCTCCTTCCTTTGCAAGTCACTTTTTATTCTCTTTTTGCTGGGTAGGAATCTGACTAAAGGATAAATCAGGGAGGTAGAAGCCCCTCTTGCTAACAGAGCCTGTCCTGGTATAAGGTGAGGAAGGCTTCTGGTACTCACATCCCACTGAAGTCACAGTGCTAAATCCTGTCTTCTAGAAAGACAGATATTGTCATTGAACACCAGTGACCATAAAGGACATTGAACCAGAAAAGTGGAAGATGGTGGATTGCAGATTTGTTAACCCAGGAGTAGTCAGGCATGTGCCTGAAGGAGAGAATCCCCCTCCAAAGCTTGTGCTGTAACATTTCCATACTTTGCATGACATGAAGTGTGGAAAAACCCCACCCCTAATCTGCCATAGAACAGTATATCCATGGTGATTTTGACTATAGTTAAAACCAGTTAAAACGATTCTGAAGTTGTTCCTGCTTACCACATTTGCAGGCATAAATATGTGTCTGCTCTTAATTAAAAAAAAAAAAAAAAGAAAAGATAAATAGGCAAATACACTCCGGTTTTGCGGTGTTTTTAGTGACAAATGAAGTGGCCAAAAGCATTCTTGCTGTTTCTGAACCACAGTAGATCTAGTTCTAAAATGAGAATCCATTATGGTGCTGTGGGCCACCTTGCAGAGCAGTCCCTCAGCCTGGTGTATTTTTAATCACAAATGTGATTTTAATTTCTTTTTTTTTAATCCTAGATGTATTTACATTTTTAGAACTCAGTTTGTGCATTTGCTCTTTGGTGGAGCATATTTTTAGTGTCTCTTAATTACGATGATTTCCTGGTAGCCAGATAAAGTTTGGAGTTCTGTGGAAACCTTTTCCCAAGCTGTTTCCTGTGGAATTGGTCGGAAGCTGCCTCTTCCTCCAGGTACTGCGTTAGTAACTGGAATCCTGGCGTTCACAGGCACCTATTTTCTGTGGTTTATTTTGATATTTATTTAAGCTTGTCCTTTATATTCCAAGGATCTCAAGTAAGCAATTTGTTTGTTTAAAGAGAATTTTCAAGGTGAGACAACTTGTTGAAACTGCTTGCTGGGAAATGTTAAAAATAATTTCTCTCCACTGGTAAAACCTCTGCTTTTCCTTTTGACTAGATTGCTTATGGGCTTCTTAGAGTTTTCATATTCTGATGCAATCTACAAAAACGCTAGTTAGATATTATCAAGAAGTACGTACAGTCATTTTTAATGACTGATTTTTTGGATAATCTTAATTTTAGTAAAACATTTTTTCATGAAAATGCAGGCTTTTGAGAGTTGGCAGACAGTCTCATTTGGAACAGTGTTTATTTTTTCAAATGCAGATGATCTTTCTGTCACTTAGTGAAATCCTGGCTTCACATTCTAGTGAATCAGGACTTAATTTTTCTGATTGTAAATATTTGAATATACCTTTAGTAAAAACAAATTGCTTTGTAAAGAAGCTGTCAAATAAGAGTTTAAAAACAGCTAGGTCTTGTAGTTTTCACTTGTTTTCCTTTCATTCATCTGTGGAAGAAAGACTGTGTCCACCTAGATCACTTATTCTACTTTGTTTTCCCCAAGTTTTGCCAACACACTCTCCCCACCTGTCAGCAAACTATAGTGCAGGAGTGCACATCCTCCCTTGTAGTATCAACATGTATTCTACATTCTGTCAAGAATAATTTAAACATTTTTGAGGGAAACTGCATCCTTTGAAGCACTCCCCAGTGTCTTGTCTTGCTTTGATATTTTTAGTTGAAAGGGTCTGTAACGAGGCACTTGCAGGGTAAGTTGCTAAGTCATAATGCACTCGAAAAGCTGCTTGGCTCTCTGCCTTCCATTGTCTGCCTGTATGATTTTATTGTTCTGATTTTTGAAGGGTTTTGGTTGTTCACTGAGTAGCCGGCTTACTGATAGGTTTTGACAATCTCACGTGGTGTTCCCGCAGCCAAGTGATGATGTTACAGTCTGGATGAATAGGCAGTAAGGTGGACAAATGACCAACTGGGTGGGAGGGTGGTGCCTTATGGGTCATTCCCTACCTGGGGGCTGGGACCAGAAGCCACCGCTCTGTCCTGGAGGAGGAGATGGAGGGCTCTGGCCCTGAGCTTCGAGATGACCCCAGCTCCATGGAAAAGCCCTTGGTGTCCCATGGGCAGTGAGCCGGGTGCCAGCCTGCAGCACATCTGGCGGCAGGGAAGGCCGCAGCACCCTGGGCCGTGTGAATGGGAACGTGGCCAGGACATCAAGGGAAGGGATTCTCCTCTACCCATGAAGCGTGTCTTCATGCTGTGTCCAGTGTCAAACTCTCCCAGCACAGGAGGAACATCAAAAACCAGGAGTGAGTTCAGTGAAGGGCTGCTTGAAACTTTGATATCTGTAGCAAAAGCAAAAAGCCCACAAAGAATGTGTGTGTGCATTTTATGGTCTGGTTGGATGAAGCTACAAAAAGCAAATGAACTATAGAGGGAGGAAGAAAGGGCATTTTTTTGTGGTCTCTGTCTTTCTCTCTTCAGACCAGATGCATTTATGGGTTCTACTTCACATGAGATATAAAGTTACATAATAAATTAGTTGAAGGGAAGTAAACTGGTTGTGTAACAGTATGAAAGCACCAAAAAGCCATCCATTTGGACAGCTTGACGTCTTTCGTGTTGGGTCTAAGGGATGTGTTAGCCATGTAAACAACCAGTGTTTTCAGCTGCTGTTTTTTTGGTTCATTTTTTTTTAAATTCTTCTGACTTATTCAGGAAACCTGTTGTGCATAGCTGGAAAATGTTTTAGATTAAAACATAAAATGGTCACTTTGTTGGTTGGATAGAATCTTCAAGTACTGTGGCAGAATTTTAATTTGTGGGAAGTGTCAGCCAGGCTGACATGAGTGATATCAGGAAATGGTGTCCTCTACACTTGAGGTGTATGGTTATAAGCTATTGTAATTTGTTCTTTTGGAGTTTGGATTCTCCTGGTGTCTGGTTCAAACACTGAAGATACAGGGCAGGGGAGTCAGGCTGTGGGTTGTACCCTGACAGGGGGTGAGCCATGGGGCTCTTCCTGGATGTGGTGCAGAAGGCTGTGCCTCAGCACTCGAGTGTTCACTTTTTTAGAAAAAAATTTGCCTGCTTTTAGTGTCTGTTCTCCTAAAAGTCATAGCTGGTGGGGAATTAGTCATCTTTTATTTGGGTTATTGTGGTAACTCCTGTATGTCTGCATCTAATTGTGCATTAGCATTTTCTGTGTAGTCTGTATCTTTTTCTTTCCTGTGCACAGCAGTGTGATAGAGAAATAGGTGCAGTTGCTAATTGAAAAGTACAATTTTAGGGTGAAAGGAAAAATGTGATCGTATTTTAAGTGTGCCAAGTCTCAGTTTGCATCCTGGGAGGAATTCATATGAGCAGTGTATGATGGCACGTGGATGATACTTTTATATTTCTTGGAACTCCTTTGGTGCTGTCTCTATTCAGTGTTTTATAAACTACACTTGTCTTATGGAAAATGTAATTCTGAGTAGCTTTGTGAAAGAAACAATACACCTGTTTTCCTTGGTTTCATGTTTGACTGTCAGCTTCACCTACCCATCCTTAGCATTTCTGACAACAAACAGAAACCCCAAATGCAGCAGTTTGGTTTTGCTTAGCCAAGCACCTCTTATTACACCTGGCAGGGCGTGAAATCGTGCAGCAAGGTTCTAGATGTTAACTCTCTATCTGACTTTGGAGAACAAGTCCATGACAGCTCTTCAGCTCACGTGTTTACAGTTTCCTGTGGAACATGCCAGCACAGCAGGCAGCTGTTGCCATTCAGCTTTGGCCAGTGACAATTTCAACAGTTTACAGGACATTTCAGGCAAAAGTTAAAAAACAAAAAGCTCAATGTTGAGAGGGAGATTTTATCAGTCTCATGTCACTTGGATGCCATCTCTGTTTTGGGGTTAAAAATATCCTGAATTACCAATCTAGAGTGCAAAACTGTCAGAATATATTATGAGAGAGACACAAAATTCCTGTTGTCAGTGAGAGCCGCTGGCTTTTATTATTACAATTGAATGGCATTTCTGCATCATAGACAATGTTATTAATAATTGCTCGTCATCCAGGACTGCAGTAAAGGAGTTGCTCCAGGGGACACAGAGTCATCATACACCAGAGTGTAATTGATAATAAAGACATGTTGCCTTCAGGGAAGATGCTTTCTGTTTTATACACTGATGTTTTACTTTTGCAGTCTCCTTTAAGAAAGAGATTTCAGCTTATTTACTGATGTTTTAATGAATATCTGGTGTGTCAGTCCAGTTTCCTGGCTTCTTTTGGCATCTACCACAGCTCAGTTGCTTCTGTCTATTATCCGTGACCTTGATGCAGGCAACAGAGTGAATTAAGTGCTCTCTGATGTTTTGCCTGGTTTAATAAAACGGGTTCTGCATTTGGGTAATAATCTCCATAATGGTAAATGCATTTAATGAATGTCCGTGTCATAGAATATCATTAACATAACTTTTTTCCTGGAAGACTGACACTGTCCTAGAAAACCTTACGCTCCCTCAGCATTTATCCATGTGGATGCCATATTCCAGCTGTGTCTGTCTGGCGTGTGAAAGCCTGGACATTTTTCACCCAGTGGTGTTTGTTGGAGCTTTCCCTAACAGGCAGAATGGAACAGACCAGCAGCTCTTCTCGCCACCCCCGTCCCTTCCATCAGCAGCTCAGCTGGAAAATTCCTTTTAATTGTAAGCAGAGTGCTCATGAGACCAGAAAAGCGAACAGAGAACTCTGGGAAAAGGGTTCCAGGTTATATATTCCTCCTAAAAGCAAATTTTCTGAAGCATATTCTAGCAGTCTGGCTGCAGTCAGTACTTCAGTAGCAACTGCATCTTTTTATTCTAGAAGATGTTTTTCTGCAATAAACAGCACAGTTCTTTTCTCCTCTGCCCAGTCTAGAGCAAAACAGGGGGGAAGGAGTTCTTCTAATGATATTCTGTCTAGTATTTCCTAATTCTGTCTAATATTTCCTTTGCTGCATGTGTGTGTAGGATTCTTCAAGGGATTGTTCCATTCTGTCTGGAGGCTGGCAAAGCCAGAATTTCAGGCACACGTGCACACACACACACACATATGTCATGTATGTGTGTTTATATGTATGTACATATAAGTACATATATGTATCTTGCCACTTGCATTGTGGGGGAAACATGCTGCAATATTCAAATTAGAAGTGTTGCTTTTGTGTGCATTAGGTGCATATGACTGCAGAAACATCATTATCTGAGGTTTTTTGGGCAGAATTCTGAAATCCCAGTTGTTGATGGACAGTGCTCTCAGGTGTTCCTGTTTATACAGCTCAGGAAGTTTGCATTTTGCCTCAAGATAAATAGTTGACATCACTTTAATGTGAAGGTTATCCTGCCTAATGTGGTATTCCTATCCTGGTTTAAAATAGAGTTGTAAAGCACAGAGACCTCCTTTTATTGCAGCCTGTGTTAACAGCCTGTAGTAACAGTCTGTCAGAATTTATTGAACTGGTTCTGTAGGTTTTAAATTCTGAGAGTGGGGGGATATACCTGCAATATTTGATTTGTTTGTTTGTTTTATGCTCAGCTGAACTCGATGCTGAACATGCACAGAAGGTTTTGGACATGGAGCACACCCAGCAGATGAAGCTGAAGGAGCGCCAGAAGTTCTTTGAAGAAGCCTTCCAGCAGGACATGGAGCAATACCTTTCCACAGGATACTTGCAGATAGCAGAGAGGAGAGGCAAGTTGTAAAACATCTTCTGCGTAGTGCACAAACTCCCAGCTTGGAGAGCATTGTTGAGGGGGCACAGTCAGCAGTGGTTTTAATGCACAGAGGAAGCACTGCAAAAATGTCCAAATTCTTCCTCAGTGGAATTGGAACTCCAGATAAGCCTTTTAAACAAACTTTGTGTCCCAGGGGCACTGGATACTTTGGAAGATTAGTCAGGCTCTACTCCTTGTCTGAGTAAATGCAGAGCACTGAACTACATCTGGAACAGCATTTTTCTCTGCAGCCGAAGAGTGCAGCTATGTAAAAATATGGATAGAGGCAGCTGCTTTGTCCACTGGAGCTCCAAAACCTGGGATTGTCACCTGGCAAGGAGATACCGTAGAAAACTTTGCAAAGTGTAGAGGAAAGCTCAGTCTAGCATTTCAGAGCAGTTCCCAGGTGGCAGCTGTTCCCACTGGATTCCCACGTGATTAGGACACGGGAGGTCACATTAAGAGCTCTCCTTATTCTGAAATGACACAAGTCTGGCATCTCCGGACTGGTTAAAGCACAAGAATGCCAGAAATCACAGGCACTTCTGTGTGGGAGGTTTCCATCTGTTGGGCCAAAATGCAGGGACTGTTGGACCGGTAGGGAAGCCAGTGGGAAATTACGCATTCATGTGGCAGGAAAAAATGGAGAGATTCTGTCCCTGCTCCAAGTGCAGTTCTGCTATCATTTGTAATGTCAGAGCAGGGAATACAATCCAAGGTTTCCATTTCTCTGCATGAATGCTATAAATACTCATCTGCAAGATGCTCTGCATGGGTGGCTAGGGAGAGGTGGGATGTGTAAATCTAAATTCACGGTCAGGGGAGGAACTGAGTTTGAGACTCCTGCTTTCTGTAATATGTGGTGTTTTAGACTAAAAGTGGACATTGTCATGGGCTAGTACTGGACACACAGCTCTGTTAGAGTGTTAGGCTGACTAACATTTGGAACTTCAGCTTTTTAGTATGACATGGAACCCATGTTTATCAAAGAAAACTGTTTTAATGAAAGACTTGGACCTGCAGTAAATGTAAAACTGCAGAGCTATAGCATATTTGAAAAAAAATCCCAATCAAATTACAGGATTTCATCTCAGTTCACCTATGAAAGCTTTCAATAGTGTAATTGTTAAATTTAGATAAACCAGTAAACTGCTCATTGTAATATTTGATATTATGCAGCTACTGGACTTAACTCTGAGTGGCGTTGAAGTTGATTCCTGTTAGCATGTTTTGCTGTTCAAGGAAGGAGATGCTCACCCAAGTATTTACCTCCCTTGCAAATTGTCAGTAACGTATTGACAGATAAGTAATTTGCTCGAGTAATTAATAATGTGAAATCCCCATGCTGAGAGAAAATAATAGGCATGAGCCTGGGTTTTACAGACTACTGACATTTCTTAGATTAAGAAGACAAGAACTGAGACATAAGCTGAGACAAGAACAACAGCTGCTCTCTGTTAACATTAATCCTGATTTCTGAATTTCTACGTCCCTTGTATATTGACATTTAGTGACTGTGTGCTTAAATGTGTTTGTTTTTCTCTACAAAGACTTTTGGTTGAGAGAATTGAAAAGGAGTGTTCCAAAATGGAAAGTTTCAATCTTTGCCCCTGAGTCCCATCTCAGCTTATTTCTGAGAAGGTTATTGCTATAAATACTGCTGCTAAAAATGTTTTGGTTTACAAAAGCTGTAATGGATGTTTGTTAGTTTCACAACAAAGATTGCAGAGTGCTCTTGGATTTGGGCTAAGGTTGCTGCTGAGCAGCTCCTGTGAGTGGGCTCCTTCCATTCTTAAGTTTAATTATTGCTAATGCAGACAATTACAGCAGCCTCTGAAGCCTTGGTAGGTAATAACCTCGTGCAGCTGATTGTCAGTTTGCTCATTGTGCTGTTTCTCCTGCAGAACCGATTGGAAGTATGTCTTCCATGGAGGTGAATGTGGACATGCTGGAGCAGATGGACCTAATGGACATGTCTGACCAGGAAGCACTCGATGTCTTTTTAAACTCAGGAAGTGAAGACAATAATGTGCTGTCTCCCATGCTGGGTATGGTTCTTGTAATGACAGCCTGCTTAGGGACAGTGATAAACCACCAGAACTACTCTCATTTGTAATGGGTGATGTTATCTCATAAAACATCACATTTGATGTAGATTGACTGTTCTTCATTAGTGCTTCTCGAAACATTTAGTTGCTGCAAAACTACGTGGTATTTCCAGACACTCTCATTTTTCTTACTGCAGCTCCCTGTTGTATTCATCACAGTCTGGGCAGGTGATGTGTTACATACTGGCTTGAGGTGCATTTTTCCCAATATAGAGTTAATAGAGGACATTTTAAGAAACATCAACAGAAAGCTTGCAGTAATCAGGCTTTTATTTTTAAGACTGCTTTCTTAAGAGTTTGTCCAGAACATTGCTTGGCAAATTTGGACCAGTTGTATAATGCAAGATCTTCAGTGAGAGGTACTGAGAGACATGGTTCAACCCAGCAGTTTACATATACACTGAGAATTAGTGTATCAATACTGGATCTTTTTTCTACCATGGAAGTGTTTTCCTAGTTAAAAACTTCAGTACTAAAATGCCTTTCCTCAAATGAGCCAAAATGATTTTTCTTGCGGGAGATGATGAATCCTTTAAAGGTTCTTTTGATTTCTTCTGAAAATACAAATTGAAATGTTTTTATGGAAGTACTTACAGTACTACCTATGTACAGGTGATTAACACCTGCTGTGAACATAAAAAGCTTATGGAAATGGTCAAGGCACATTTAACTACTAAAGGTTTTTGTGTTTCATTGCAAAAACTGAATTCAGATAGGTGGTTTTGGATAGGCATCCACTTCATGCATTATTAAAGCTGATCATCATTTGAGCTTGCCAGTAATTATAAAATCTAGGACTGTTTTCCCCTTGCTTGGCTGTTTGGCAGATGTTGGACCAAGAAGCTTTGTGTCTTAACAGCAAACAGTCTTAGCTGGATTATCTAAGGAAGTGCAGAAACTACTTTTTTAACTAAGTAGACAAAATGCATTAGCTTTTGAAAAAAATACATTATTTTATGCTGCAATCTAAATATTACAGCATATATGTATAGTGTCTATACATGCACATACACTGCAATATAATGTTCCTGTGCTGCAATAATGTTCCAGCGCTGCAACATTACTGCAGTGTGAATCTTGCTCTTGTGGTTCCAGACATTTTATTTCCCTCTGATTAAGGGAATTTTGTGCTTGCTTTAAGAACGTGGCACCCCAGTATAAAACCAAATATGCAATAGTCTTCATTCTCAGAAAAATGAGATGGCTTAAAGGTAACCCTTCATTTTGCTGTCAGTGAAGAATTGGGTTGTCAGGGCAAGGTTTGTTTGACAATTGTGCTGACCACCACAAAATACAGGTAAGTTATTTTAATAACTGGTAAAAATGAGAATCAGCTCAAGACATTGAGATGTTTTCAAATTTGTCTTGCTATAAACATTGCCAGCTTGTGGGCATTGGCTTTGCAACGTTTCATGACAGTAAGTTAAACTGCAAAACTGAGTTAGCTCTGTCACTCCTGAAAAACTCCTCCTCTGTGTGTTGTGTAAATTATTCTAATGCATGCCGGTGGACACCATGTAAGGCAGGTTCTCTAAAATTTCTAGTGTTAAAATTTAACGCGGGTACTTGAGGACCAGTCGTAGGCAATGTGGTTTGAACTGCTCTGCAAACAGTCTGAGCAGAGGTAAGGTGTAGCTCATATCCATCTGACCCTTCTGAAACACTTCTCAATAAAATTTTCAAAATAATTTTCTCACTGAAGTTACTCACCAGCTGAAGCTGGGCACTCTGACTGTGGAGAAACACGTGTCAGGTATAGGAGAGAAGGAAAAAAGGGCTCTCTTTGGCAGATTGCCTACAGTGTGTAGATGTTTCTTCATTTTAACTTCTTTGCTGTCAGGAACTGTCCAGGGAAGAGAATCTGATTTTGAAACCTGGACTCTCAAACTGCAAGCAAACACTGTTACACTGAACTTGCTTACAAGTCTTCTTTGCACAGTATGTGGAAGAAGCAGAGTCTTAAAATCCCACTCCTGTGCACTTGAGCTGTAGTACAGCTCTACCAGAGGATTGCTTTCATGCTGTGGGCAAGAATTTGTTTTGCTTTTGCATCTTCATTTTTAGTCAAAACTGGAGATGACTATTATTGCCTGCTTCCTAGTTGTTTGTTTGAATTTCCAATCTGTGTAGTTCTGTTGCACTGCATTTGTTGGGGGGATTTTCCTCTTGGTGTCTTGGAAAAGAAGGAAAACAGCCTGAAAGTGACTCCCTACCCAGTCCTGAGCTGATGTTCGTGTATTGACTTCTCAGTCCCCATGCTGAGTGTGACTTTTGCTGTTGTTTTCCCAACTCTCAGGGCCCGACTCCAACACCTATGTGAACGAGATAAGTCTCCAGGTGCCGAGCCAGTCCGAGTTACGGCAGAAACTCTGTTCCCTGTCCTCGACCTGCACCGACTCCGCCAGCCAGGATGCGAGCGAAGGAGAGTCCCCCGTTGTTCAGTCTGACGAAGAGGAAGTTCAAGTGGACACTGCCCTTGCTGCTGTAACTGAGAGAAAGGGTGCTTCAGATGGCAGTGATGAAAGTGACTCTCAAACTATTTGAATCTTAAAACCATATCCTTTAAGAATGACTTCTGAATGAATGAACAAGTGAATGAAGAGCTTGCCTGTGTAACAATTTGCTAACCAAGCATAACAGCCAGATCTTTTTACTTAGTAATACTGCCTTTTTACAAAATTGCCAGTCATGTGGAGGTTGGTTTTTAAAGAAAAAATTATGCCTAAAGCACACACACTTTAACAGTAGTCTTGGGGCTCAGGGGAGCAGTGAAACTGTTGTATATACTATGTATAAGAGAATTTAAGGGGAAAGGTAGAAGTTACTTTGACCACTAACCTTTAAATGGCTGACTGGAAGTACTTAAGAGTTGATGTGTAATACTGAACCCAAATTGTTCTTGCATGTTTTCAGCTGCTGCAACTGAAGATTTAGGATCCAAACCAAAATGAAAAGTTATTTTCTACTCTTTACTACCTACTGTCTGCCTCCTGCCTTTGTCTACTAATGCAGCAGTATCTACTGTTCTCACACTTCTTATTCAGGACCAACTTAGTTATAGGTGTTAAGGAAAAAATAAGAACTCGAGAAGGAGGAGAGATGCATATGGAAATGTTACACTCCTTGTGGAGCAGGTATCTTAGCTTTGTGTAAACTTACTCCTCTTTCGAGATAAAATAAAGTATTTCTATCCCAACCACGTCTTTTACTTGCTTACCCAGGTATTTTATCCATGACAAGTGAACAGAGGAGCCTAACTCAGAAACAAAAATGGCTATTAGGAGCACCAATGTATCGTGCTTTTCCATGGTAACATCTCTTTGACTACACTAGGGAGATAAACCTGACAATTATTAATTAAGTGCGTGTATTTTAGAAACCTCAGGGCCTACAGGCATCATCTCATTGCCATTTTTTCTGCAGTCATTTTTCTCTCTGAACTCGAGGTCTGACCATATCTAACGCCTGTTGCTTGTCAAGTCTCATGCTCTATTTGCAGGGATCTGCTCTCCTTTGAGAAGGCTCCTGGTTCCTGCTCTTCCTGCACGGAGGGAAGGAATGTAATCAGAAACAGCGTAAGTAAAAGGATGAGCTGTGATGTAGATTCCTTCCAAAGACCTGCCCTGACAAAGCCAATTGTTGGGAACGAGGCATCTCCTGCTGCTTGCCAGCTGGGAAGTGGCCAGTTTCCTTAAGGATTCTCCTGTTAGCTGACAAAGTGTTTCCTGACCCCCATCTGGGAAATGAAGGCTGGAAGCTCCCTACCTACAATTAGAGGTTTACTATTGAACAAGGCAGCTGTTGAAAGAAATTTTTTTTGAAGGAGCTTCCTTTACTCTCTTGCTTTCCAGAAGACAGACAAAGTGTCCAAAAAAGTTTTGTTTTTTTTATTAAACCTCGTAGTACAAACCTGGAAAGTAAACAAAAAACTGGCAATAAACAACATGAAGTCTTTCCTTACAAGGAAAGAGAGCAGAGCAGCGCTAATAAATTAAATGTCAAACTGTAAGCCATAGTCAGAAGTTTACTGTCAAGAGGGAAAAGTACACAGCAAGGCCATAAAAACCAGACAACCACATTTGAAAACACTTGACTCTGTTTATGTTATTGTTAAATATTCCAAAACAGTTCAGTCTTCTGCAACAACAACCAACAAATTGTATTATAGGACTTTCCTGACAGTCACCACTGGCAAGCTCAGTGCAATATGGGTAGCTACGGTATTGTTGAATTCAATTACGAAACAAAACAGTTTGTGAAAACATTTTCCCTTTTTTATTCCACACATACTGTACACACAACCAGAAAAGGGCAACAGCTACTCCATTATTATTTTTTGTTGTTGTTCAGTGATGTAAGCAGCACTTATAAATGTTACAAGAAAAACCCTGTAAGCATCCACTCCAACCGATGAAGAAAGTGAAACGTAAGGCTTTTCTTCATCTTGTCTCTTTGCCATCCCTCCCCCCACCCCAAGAAAAGGCTCAAGTATTTAAAAAAATTTACAGGCATATGTACAAAAGGTGGGATTTTTTTTTTTTTTGTTACAACATGAAGAGAAAAAATAGACAAGATGAAAGCAAATGCATTTTCACATTCAAAAGAAATATGCAGACTTGCTAGTGGCTCTAAATGTGATCATATAATGAAACAAATTCAAAACGAAAATTAATGCTTGACTGTGTAAAGTGTGAAAAACAGCAGTGGAATGGAAATGGAATGTTAGAAAGATTGCACGTCTATGACAAAAGAAGCACTTATGGCTTCAATCACTTTTTTTCTTTTTTTTTT
>VWZW01004265.1:182193-212690 GCA_013397115.1 Edolisoma coerulescens | reverse complement strand
TTTTTTTTTTTTAATTTTTATTTTTTCCCCCTCAAAACAGATGCATAGTGATGTGCTGGTAAAAGAGAACATACTCCAAATCTCCTCCTTTTGCCTACAGTTAGGAAACAAAGTCCATCTTCAGCTGCCATAACCTCCCAAAGAAAGTGTGTATTCTCCAATTTAAAAAATTACAAAACTCATCTTGCTGTGACAGAATAAAAGACAGCCAAAGTAAAGCAATTTCTTTCAAGTTTTTGTCTCCTATCCCTTTTCTCTCTAGAAAAATCTGCTCACATGACTGGAGAACAAATTATAAAACACATCAAACTTTAACCTATTCAAAAAATGGGTTAAAAGCCTTTTTTCACAGTTACCAAAAAGGCTTTTTATTTTTTCAGCCATAGGGACAATACAAATTAATATTTTATCAGCCCCTTGCCGGTTTTAAAACAGTGAACATACGGCAGTTTAAAAAAATCAGACTGCTGTATCTATCTATTCTAAGTACAAAAAAAAAAAAATTCAACAGTTTAATGCTAAAACAAAATTAGTTCTCTAAAACCAGAAGAAAATCTTCTTTAGAGCTAGTGCAAAGACAGCTTGTATTCTACAGCAAGTACTCCAAACTATGGTATAATAATTACAAAAAATATATATAAATTGACAAAATGAGAGTGTTGGCATCTTCAGGATTAACTTGAAGCACTTTTGGATGAACTGGAGGATGAAAGCCTAGATGATGGCACGTCCACTGTCGCTCTCTTACGAGGTCCTCTTTTTGGTGTAGGCTTGCTGATACAGTTCTCAATGCTGCCATTTTTACCAGATACTTTTCCACAGATTTGATTGACCAGACTGATAATTTGTTCCTGTTCAGGAAGCGGGAAAAACAAAACACAAATTAGCATCTGCTCTTGCTGCAGAGTCACTTAAACAGGATGCAATGGAGTGCTCAGAAATGCTGGGAAGCCCATCTTAAAAAGCTGCTTGTACGAGTGCTGCTCTCCAAGAGCTGACGTGGTCATTTCTCCCACTGTTTTGCTATTTACCTTTGGGCCCAGGACTCCTCACAGATGAAGACACAGAGCCTCAGCCCAGAACCCAGGCACAGTCCTAAATCACCAGCTTGAGTTCTGGGATTATTCATCATCGCATTTGCTTGGAGCCATTACTGCACCTCTCATCTACATGTGCTCTGCAAGTCTGCCTTAAAGGACGCTGATGCTGGACTGGAACAAGTCAGCTGAACTTCCAGTTAGCACCAGAGGGAAGGTATTCCAAAGTACAGAAGTTACCATAACATAACCAGTGAAAGCAAAGCCTCCTGTTCCATCCCAAAGCATTAAGTTGTTTCTTATGTTCTGTGGCACATACTCATGCAGTTTATGCTTCAGGTTTCATATCTGTCATCATGTTTCCCTCTGTTTTGTTTTTTTTTTACTTAAATCATAATAAAGCACCTTCTTCCCACGTAAGAACAAAACCAAAGAAACCCCCAAACCCAAGACCATTTTCCTGAGGCCTCAGTAGGACCAAGGCAGAGTTAAGACTACTCCCAAGTGTTGGTTACCCAGCCCCTGGCCCCCGGGGCAGTGTCACGCTCACCTCATCGTAGCGGTACATCATCTTCAGCCCCCGACACGACTTCTGCTTCTCCACGTGCCGCAGGGCACACTCCAAGCAGAAGACAACATTTTCATTCTCCTGTACAACCTACATAAAAGAGCAGAGGTGGGGGGGAAGAAGTGCAGTTAAGGTCCAAACTGTAGCCATGCTCCCTACACAATATTCACCTGTGGCCTGAATTACTACACCTGGATTTTACTGCAAGCCAGTGGAAGGAGGTGTAAAGCACTACACACAGTGAAACGATTCAGGATGTGTAATAAGTAGAAAGAACATATCTCTAAAAGAGTGCTAATGCTGGCAAATACATATAATTTGAAAAAACCCGAACAAACAAAAAGAACCCTCGCCAATAGTAATGAGGGCTAAATCCAAACAGTATATGCATTTATTGGCATCTCCTATGCAGTCCTAAAGATCTCCTGAAAGGAGTAGTTTCCCATTACTTAAAATGCTGTCTTGAACAAGGATGAAATCAGCTTAGCAACAGGATTCCTCAGCTACTGTCTTGTTCAGCAGAGGTCACATTTGCTTAGCTGGCTGCCTGCCAGGCCTGCATACTCAGCTTGGAATTTAACAACCAAGTTAGGTTTTTTTGTCCTTAACTACTGTTAAAGAGTGACATGGAAAAATCCTTCCCATCATTAAACTTACTCCAGAGCAAATGGACCAGAATTAAGAGGTTCTGGTTAGTGTCTTGGTTTTTTTTTCAAATAAACTTATTTTAAAGTTACTTCAAACTAATGCTATTTAAACAGTGGTCTAAAGACATGTGTAAACTCAGCATATTTTATCCTAGGGAGGGAAATGGCTACATCTGGTTATATACAGTTACATTTCATTTCCATTAAAAACCTAGCATCTATAACCAAAAAAAATCCCCAAAAGAGGACAAAGAACCCCCAAACTGACAGGACTAAATATGGACTCACATGCACCGTATTATGTTTATTTAAATACCTGTTCTTGGGATTATATGGTATTTAAGGTTGTGGGAGGGGCTTTTGGTATTTTTAATGACATTGCTGTGTTTGTAGGTGTTCTGCATACAGCTCAAAGCCTGGAAGTGTCACCACAGTGGTCAGCACACCTTCAAAACCCAGTAGGCAATTCCCTCTAAAAAAATAGAGAAAGCTTTGGGGCTATTTTTGGACAGGCTGGCAAACAGCTTGATGGATGGGATAAGCCGCCTCTGCAATTTGGCTTGCAGGGACATTGTCTCAGCACGGGCTGTGGCTGCATGCCTGAGGCTCAGGGCATGTGTCTGAGCTGTAGCTCATCCTGAGACCTGCTCTGCCGTGCCTTACTGCTGCTGGCAACCTTCAGGTGTCTTTGTTAGCCCTCCTTGTGCAATGCAAACATCTCACGGGTGTCTGAGGGCAGCTGAGTGCCTGGTTTATCCCTTCTGGCTGGGTGGGGAGCCAGCTGACACCGCTGTCTTCTGTCACCACTGGCCAAGGCAGTCAATGTTCTGACAAACTACATCAACACTTCTGTGTCTTGCACGGAGTGCAGGACGTGGCTCCGTGGCCGTGTGCTGTCTCAAATGCCTATAGATCACTGGAATGGTAGAACAGGGGGAAAGTACCCCAGGAGTGGCAAAGGATTGTACCCACCATGGAAAGATAGCACAGGTGCTGACAAATCTGACACCTCCTCTCTGACGTTTCTAACTGCAACCACTTTCGAGGCTTTTTCTTGCCATCCACGCCGGTGCTGCTGCTGTCATGGCTGCCGTAGCGCGCCGAGGAGTGGAGACCGGCCTCGTACAGCTGCCGCCGCTGCCTCAGCTCCGTGTCCCTGTGAACGGGGGGACAGTCAGACACTGGCACTGCCTCCAGCCACCACAGAGCCACAGACAATCACCCCTTTACCACACTCATCACTGAAACCTGAGCTCCACACAGCAAAGCCCTGAGTGTTGTCGGAGGTTGGTGCCATTCCCTAAGCATGGCGGACACAGCCAGCACCCGGGAAATGCTGCCTAATTGCAAAAGCTATCTCCGGATTTTAACAGCGACCACTGTATCAAGCCAATGGTTCTCAAACTGCTCCACAGAGAACTGGGGACTGCCGAGGACTTCCTGGAGGTCGATGGTTGCTCGGGCCATGTGGAGAGTCGGGAGCTGTGGCTAACATGACTGTCATTCCTGAAGTTGCCAAAAGCCACCTTGAGGAAGAGGAGCCGTTGCTGTCAGGAGTAACAGCCCCTTCATCAGGAGGCAGAGATGAACCAAGGACCTGCTGCCATAAGGTGCTTCAGGCAGGAAAGGGGGAGCAGGGCAAGTGATTGTGCCAAAAGACGAAGACCTCGCTGTACACCCAGGGAAAAAGAAGGAGATGTCAATTAAGAACAACCACCAAGCCCTCCGGCCGCCCTTCACCCGCGGCGTGTCTAAGGCGGACAATACCTCCTGTGCTGAACTCTACAGCTTTAGGAGAGCAGGCTGGGTTGGAGCTGAGTGGAAGACAGCAAGTGTGGAGTAAGCCGAGCAGATGGAAGGGGAGGATAAAAAAGTGCACCACTAGACACAGCTGAAGATGGGTGGAGAGCCAAGCTAAGCAAATGGCACGGGCAAACTGAGCAACCAAGGCAGATCAGGAGAAGAGGCAGCAAGAGACACAACAAACAAGCAAAACAAAACAAAGGAAAAAAATATGGTACAGTGTTCCACTTCAGATGGCTTTTTTTTTTTCCTTTTTTTTTAGATTTTGTTGTTTGGGCTTTTGTTTCCTTTAAGCAGCTACAGGAAGGATCGATATCCTCCAGTGAATTCCAACCTATGTATAAGAACAAGTTTGAGAACCACTCTGATAGAGGTCGATGTGATGGTCTAAGAGCAAGCACCAACATTTCTGTTTCGCCTTTTGTACTTGCAGACTTCCTCTTCAAGGGGAAAAAAAAGGCACTTGAAAGTGGTTATTCCCACAGGGGAACCACCTGCAGGTAAAGCAGTCAGCACACCTCTTTGCATTTCTTTCTGAACACTAAACAACACATGGGCTGTTTTCCCCTTCAGTATGTCACTGGAAATTTTCCAAATGAACATGCTAGTTAGTTAAATACAGTTTGTAGACTCCATTCATCAAAACTTTCTTGACATCTCGAGTATCAGTTGTCACAAACTTGAAAGATAGGTAGCAACTACATGGTAGGGAACAAAAGAGAAGATCATTACAAAGGAAGCCAGGCAACATTATATTTTCTTTTCTCACCTATCTTAAGAGAAACCTTGAACATGTGTCCTTAATACTGGAGAGAAAAAGGAGTGTGAAGTTTTTCTCTTTAAAACACTGGCGTTCTAACGCCAGACGCGTTACCATGCATGCACAACTGCTCACTTACTGGTTTAAACCAAGACAATTTTCTGTGTACAAAGGACCTTCTGCACCTGTAGTGTAACAGTCTTGATGCTGAAGACATGGGTTCCTGGTGCTAAACCCACTACAGACATGGATTCACAGTGACTACTGATGCCAAGAGGCTGAAAAACTCAAGGGAGATGTCTGACCACTTGGCACCACGTAGTTCACATAATGCATCAGGAAATCTTGACTCTCAGCACCAAGAACTAACAAAATAAAATCCCAGTGCAAACTTTAGTTTTAATTCTTTGATGGTGTCTAAAGTAGGGAATTCTTAGAGTAAGACATCCCAACCATGGGCATTGTCACATCAGCTACAGCCCAGGAAGCTGCTTCTACCATGTGTGCCTGTCTTCAGGTACATTTGCTGGGCTTTTGCTTGAATAAGTGGGGGCAAGGTGTGTCTGAACGGGTTACTTACATCATCCACCTCTGGAGTCTGTCAATGAAAACAAAAGAGGTACAGCAGGCCCCCAATCCGTTACCTGAGCTCTCCCAGGAGCGATGATATTGTACTCAGAGTCGGTCCGTTTTCTTTTTTTGCTTCTGCTGTTGCAATCTGATAAAGCAACTTTTCCATTGAAAATGGTTTGGCTATACGGCGCCGCTTCATTTCCTGGGACAGAGGGAAATTGCCACATTAGTTCCTGAGCAAATTTGAAAATAAAATGTTATCAGGAATTAATTCATAGCTAATTAACTAATATTATTGATACTAATAAATTGAGACAAAAAATAGCCTTTTAAAACAATCACAAGTAAAATCTTTCCCTAGTCCCAGTTAAACAAAGTGTTTACCTTCCAAGCACCTCAAAATTCTCTCCCTAAAAATTAATTTTTCCTGTGGAGGCCAAGAGGAGCAACACCATCACTCAGGCTCAGAAATGCTGGATGGCTCAGAGCGCAAACAGTGTAAGATCTATACATATGACCTGCTTGAAACCCAGGCCTGGTGTTATTTTGCATCTTTTGAAACATAAAAAAGACAACAACTAGCAAAACAGGCAGATGCCAGGGAAAAGAGACGAGGCAAAAGAGGGGCATTCAGGTCTGCCCGTTACTGGTTCCTCTCTGTGAAAGCTTTTAAAGTTACATTTTTCACTCAATACAAACTGAGTGATTTTGGTAGCTGAAACCCTTTTGATAATTCTTAGGTAGGCAAATTCCTTGATTTTATGTGGAGGTGGGAAAAGTACAGCATTTTCCCAGTACCTACAGAGGTTTGTTTAGGCTTAGGGAGAGTCAGAGAGTTAAATGATGCTAACACTGGACTGTAATGTGAGGGTGACATTTCTGGTTAGTGGTTAAACCTGCCAAATACCTACGCAGCACACACAACCCCAAAGATTTAATTTTTTACCTTTTTTTTCACCCTGTTCTGTAACTCTAATTACATGCTCCGGGTATTTCTTTTTTCACAACCAATATATCATTAAATTAATCATTTTTAATAGCACCAATTGCATGCATTCAAGTGATAACTATCACATCAAATGGAATAGCAGCCTTTGCTGACCAAAAAGGGTTCAGAAGAGGTTCAGAGGTAAGAAAAGTGTTTAGAAGCTATTTGCTCTGCTATACCCTGCGTGGAGTTGGAACAGCTGCACTGTTAGGAGTGGTATGGGAAGATTTTTCCATGTTAGCTTTGGTTAGTCTGAGGCTGTGTACACAAGAACAGACTCCAATCCACGGAAAAATCCTGCACAGGCAACACACACAGCCAGGATAAAAGGTCACAGTGGGTGGCTGGAGAAGAAAGCAAGGTCAGCTCCAGCTGGGTGACAGCTCAGGGACACTCTGAGCCTGCGCTGGGTTTAGCACAACTTGCTGTATCTCTGCATTTATCTGAATTTCTGTACTTTTTTTTTCTTTCATACAGTACTGAAATACACAGGTAAGTATTTTACAACAGACTTGTACTGCTGCCTAATTATTTCTTTTAGTGACACATTTTTCAATGTCATGAAAGTCAGCGAACATTCATATTATAGTTATCATCACCCTGGCACTTGTGATCGCTCTTGCTCTCATACATCTCTTGGTCATTCATTTTCCAAGCTGAGTAGTACTCTTATATTTAGTGCAGAGCCTAATTAATAACTTTAACCATTGATCTCTGCTGTGCTTTTCCTAGTTCCTCTATATTCCTTCTGCAATTAGAATTGCACAAACCAGCAAGACTATACAGTGCCCGAGCAGTGTTTCTGCTTTGTTATCTATTCTCTCCTTGTAATTCTTAACATCTGATGTATTTTTGTGGTGCCACTCCAGAGCTTGACTGACAGCTCCTTAGGAACTCAAAGATCTCTTTTCTCAGTAGCAAGAGCCTATCATTCAGAGCCCATCTCTGTATCTGTCACATTAGGATTATGTTTTTAAATTTAAATTTAACATTTTCAACACCAAACTTCATCTACCATTTTCTCGCTTGGATCACTCAGTATCATGAAATCTTTCTGTAACACTTCATAGCTTTAATTTTTGCTGCCATTACCATTAATATCCTCAGCATAAAAAATTTGTTTTGCTATTAACTTCGCTTCCTACGTTATTTATGGATACATTAAACTGTGCTAGTACAAATTCCTGAGGAATGCAGAAGGAGACCTCCTCCCTTCATGATAAAAACTGAGCCATCCTCTGCTTCTCTTTAAATCAGTTATTTTTTTGGTGTGTGAACTTCACCTCTCAATTTATTTAAGAGCTTTTTCTCCCAAAAATGCTCACAGACTCCGTCAGCTCCAACTCTTCTCCTTACCTGCTTCCAAAAGTTTCAAGGGCTGGAGGCCATGACCTTGCTGCAAAAGCCACCACTGGTGGTTGCCCTGTTCTCATTTTTTTGTACATTTACTTTTTTCTTTTGGTCTTTAGAAAGTCGTTCTCTGAAACCTCTTTTTGGTCTGCATTTCTGTGTATTTACACGCATCTTGCTGCAAAGGTTCTTTTACTTGCATTTTCATCTTCTGGACACAAAAGGGATTTTTTTGTCTTATTTCAGACTCCTTTCTCCTGGTGTTTAGCCACGCTATGTTTAATGGGGGGTTGCCATTTGAAATTGTTCGTTTTGGGGGTTTTTTGCTAAGCAATGTGCATGTGCTGTGAGCCTCTAACATGGCATCTTTAAGCAATTTCTATGCTGCATGCAAATACTTAACCCTTCTTTCTGCACTCTCAATTTAACCAGCTTCCCTGGGTTTGTGTGAGGCTGTCTTTTAAAATGAAACACCACAGCAGTGGTTATTTTGCATTTACTGCTCTTCCAAGGTTCATAATCTCCACTCTCCACCACAGCACAGCTCTTTGCTAGTGAGGACATCAGGTACATTTCCGTAGGACATCTTTCCCTTTGGTTTCATCTGAAGGAGCCCCATGTGCTCAAGGTGCAACAGCAGCCAAGGAGTGGGAATCCTGTGGCGTTTTAAAGGCATGTTCCTCACCCAAACTAAAACTGGAGGCAGGGGAAACACCTGTCCAGCCCCTGCCAGCATCTTCCCTGGACGGTCAGGGGTACTGTGCTAATGCCACAATTTTCCTATTTAGGAGATAAGTGCAAGGGGATTCTGTCACTGGTGACAAGAGTTAAACCTGGCTTATGGACTGTAACCTCTCCTGTGTGTACAGCAGCGCTGCTCCAACTGGAAGACTAACTCCATCTTTCCTATGTACTTCTTCCTCTTGTATTACAGGACCAGCTGAGTCTCTTCCCACCAAATTTCTGGTAGGTCCTATAGCCTCCTTTAAAACCAGACATTCCCTCTCATTTCCAAACCTCTAACCCAGAGTGCCTTCATTTAGTCCAACATTCTGTACTTCAATTTCCTAAACGAGTTTCACTGACTTGCTTTATTTGAAGCTATGGAGTTATCCCTTTGCCACTCCAAACACATGCTCTTCCACCACAACTCTAAATCTTCTTCTCATCCTTACCTTAAAATTTCAAGAGCTCTTAGGGTGCTTTTTAAAATCCAGCAAGCTTGTTCCAAGTATGGTCTAGGTTAAACCTGACTGTCCCTTTACACACACAGGTGTTTATAAAAACTCTTTTATTCCAGTAATTTTTCCAAAGTGCTTGTAAGGCTGAAATCAATGCAATTTCAGATGCAGAATTTCATTTTTCCATGTATTAAAGGAGGTTGAGCAGTCATTCAATACAGAAATGAAACGACATCATTTTAGTAATATAAAGAGAATCACTATAAAAAAAATCAGGTCACAGTATCACAGGATGAAAACAAAGTTAATTTATCAAATGCTAAAAACTGTCAGTATTGCTGTGGAGAACGAACAAACAGAAGGTACAGTTGTTTATCAGAGAGTTCATTTAACAGTCCAAAAGGGGAATCTTGCCCGTTACACAGAACATCTCACCACCTCTGGAAAGCACAATCCTGGCCAGCCTTGTGGCAAAGATGGCAAAGTGCCTTGTCAAAGTGGAGGAACCAAAGAATAATTCCCAAAATAAAAAGGAATTAAGAACATAAGACAGTTTGAGGCCAGAAAGGGAAGGGAAGGAGAAAAAAAAGAGAAAAGAACAACACAGTAGGTGTTTTAAAAGTTATTTTGATAAAAACTTGTTATCTGTGGTTCTTGTAAAGTTTGTGAGAGCTGTGACTTCAATTTCCAAGGTAGGTTACCATAGACTGTAATCTGCTGGATTTTCAGTCATCTTATATTTACCCAGTGCAAAGCTCTTAAAAATTAATCAAAAGAAACTGTTCTTCAAAATTTGAGGCACCAAGAGCTGTTTAATTGCTGCATAGTGATTTCTGTCTCTTACAGAAGTAGCATTTTCACGATATCAAACAAGTGTTCGGTAGAGCGATAAATACAGCATATGGAGTTAATGTAATCATGTACGTTCAGACAGGAAAGGTTAGCTCAGGATTCTTATGCCTTACTTATAGATATGCACAATCCCCGCCTTCCCCCAAAATAAATATATAATAAAATAACCTTTTATTTCAAACTAAGTTAATATACAGTTAGTATAACCAGGCTGGAAGAATTCCATTTACCCTAAAGAAGCAATCCCTAACTGTGGACATATTACAGTTAATTACTTAGTAACTTGGTCTGAAGCTGTAAAGGATAATTTACTAGTGGCTTAACTATAAAACACTACCAAAATAGTATCTGTAACCCAGAGTGTATTTCAGAAGGTTGGGAACACAATTAGTGACGTATATTCTTTGTCCAAGAACACAGAAATGTAGCCAGAATCATGATGACTGGACAATTCACCTGTTTCTGCAGGCAATCTGCCTCAGTCAGTCGTGTGAAAAGTGAATGGGAAGGTTATTTATTTACATCTAGTATTGGATGGGCTGGTCAGTGAACCTAAGGTTTTTCAAGTCGATTAAAATTGAAATTGCCCTGATCAACAGCTTTTCCT
This sequence comes from Edolisoma coerulescens, assembly GCA_013397115.1. NCBI lineage: Eukaryota > Metazoa > Chordata > Aves > Passeriformes > Campephagidae > Edolisoma > Edolisoma coerulescens. The sequence continues at coordinate 202,324 of VWZW01004265.1, read as the reverse complement.
GAATGAAGGGGCAGAGAAAAACAAGCAATACAGCTATGAGTATTAACTGACTCTGCCTATCATAGGAGCTAACAAGCACAGTTATTCAGATATTTGCACCTGAGATTCTAAGGGTTCTAGAAAACATCACTTAAGAAAAAATTATTAAGCATAATATAATGTATAATCATTAGCTCTGAAGGGATTTTTGAAAAGCTTCCTTGCAAACTGGTCTGCAGGCATAACAATTTTCTGAATTTTTTTATATATACACAAGTCTTTAACTGTCAGTGAACAACTCAGTCACTTTTCTGAAAACACTGGATCGTCTTGTGCCTTGCAGAACGTTTTCCTTTTTTAAAATTTATTTAGTAGTCCAGAAAAACAGATGTAGTTGCACTAGTCTCACAATGCTACCAATCCTGGAATGTCTGCTTTGCTGTCCTTTTAGATGGCAGGGCCGTGAATCCATTTTAACTCCTTTTCTCAACTTACCTTGGCTGTTTTAAAGCCCATACTTGTCCACTGGGTGGTAGCAAAGTGCACCGATTCGGAAACACTATAGCCACAACACACTTTGGACACAAAGGATCCAGGAAAACAGACAACAAACTGCCCGCTCTGCTGTACAGTACGGTGCACCCTGATCCCCTCCTTACACAAGATCTCTGGGGAGATCTAGAAAGACAGAGAAAAAAAAAAAAAAGAGAGAGAGAGAGAAAAGCAATCAATCGGAACTTTCTTTTACAGTTCTCTGATCCTCTTCCTGGCTGGGTGCTGCCACATGCTACTGCTCATGGAGTAAAGTGTGCTCTGCCAACAGCTCCGCTCTGGTCGCTTTCCCTCTCCCATTCTGCACGTGCCAAACCTCAGCATTTGGAGTGACAATTGCAGAAGTGGCTCTCTTCAAACCAACAGTTCAAACTCTCACTTGCCTAATGACAGAACCCTGTCTACTCCTACAGAAAGCAATGCAGGTCATTCAGCTTTCCATCCAATCTTTTCCAACTTGGCATTGAATCCACTATGCTACTGCACTTCTGTGAGATGTTAACATGGGTAGCCAAGGGAGGGTTTTTTGTTATGGGCTCCCAAATTTATACTTAAATGCACTAAATAGGAATTGTTATCCACAAGATAAACAAAGGAGCCAAAAAAAGTATTAGGCTTCTCCTATCCATGCTGCCATCATAAAATGTCAGTCATGGCAGATGAATTGTTAAATCCCACTCCCTTTGTGAGGCTAAATACATTATAGACAGTATTAAAAATGGACATTTATTGCACTGTCATGTGTATTTTTATATTAACACATAATTAACAGCCTTGTGAAAAAAATACATGGGTAAACACTGCAAACAGAAAGTAGCCCCCTCTGCATCACTGCAGTGTAAGACAAAACCAAAATAAATCCCCAACCAACCAGCCTCCTGATTAGCCTTGGGCTCTCAAATGGGAACGCCTCTCCCAGTGTTAACCTACCATTACATTACTTTCAAGCATTTCCAGCCCTGGAGTGCCATTGGCTTGCAGCAGGGTATGTACCACATCATCAAGTTTGTTCTCCTCCGCAGCAGGAATGCAATACCTGTTGTTTTGTCAGAGGAAAAGAGAAAGATTTACTGTGGAGTAAATAATGGTCCACAGCTACACAGCACCAGGCAATTCAGATCAGCACACTGATTAGAAGAAAAAAATTACACACAGGCTTTCACACACAGTTCTTTTGGTAAAACACTGAGGACTGAGGGAAGTTGTTTATTCAGACTCAGTCTGATCGTGTTCAGCAAGTATCAAAGGACACAAAATCCCCGAAACAGAAATGTGAAAACTCAGTGCTCCGTAGAGTCAGAGGAGAGAAACCAGCAATAGACTCTGTTCATTTTAACAGCACCAAACCAGCTAATTATGGGCAGAAGTCTGCATCTTGTGAGCACCAATACATGTTGTTATCTTTACCATAAAAGGCTGTATTTATTATCTGTGCATCAACCAAAGGATCTTCACATTTAATAACATTCTCTGTTTGTAACAGTCAAGAAACCACACATCCCCTCTTACTGTTAGTACATGAAGTTGCCTAAGACCTTCTTGCCTTACTGAACAAATCCCACATCCCTCCTCCCCCTGGCAACAAAAGACCTGACTAAGAGCAGCCAAAGTGGCAGGAGAGGTTTCAGACTCTGCTGGGAATCTGCCAAGTTGCACATCCTCCTCTCCTTAGAAGCCAAGGAAGCACCTGTCCTCTTGTGCTCACTGCCAGCACTGCTCCCTCGGCAGAAGTGACAAGAAGTAACACAGGAGTCTTGAGTCTTCGAGCCATGCATCCACAGAACTGCTATTTTTCTGGATGCAGGGAGGTGATATGGTGTCAACTGGTCACTGCTCTTGCCTGCAGCCTGTCCAAGGGTGATGGTTTATGTCCACCCAGAAGGTACCTGTTCCCAAAATCTGGCATTTGGTACTTGAGGACTGCAAACTCAGCAGCACAGCTCAGTGGGAAACACAGTACTAATCCTGGGATTCCCAAACCTGTCTGGAGTTGCTGCCATGCTCTGCTTTATCTGTGACATTAGTTTATTTGGGTTAGTTATGCTCAGGCAAGTAAAAAGCATCTCCAGCTTTTTTATGACTTCCCTGTCCACTTTAGGCAATGAGACCTCAACCTGGAGTCCGTTTGCCCCCACACCAGACACACACACACACACGGAGTTGTTTTTCCAAACTTGGAACAAGAGAATGAAGCTGGAAAGATTTTGGGGAACTGGTATAGTCTTCCTGCCATTCATCTGATCTCTCCAGCAACTTCATGAAGTGTTCTGCTGGCCTCACAGCCCTTGTCAGGGTACTTGCTTATAACGTGCACTGACTCTGTGTGCATCGTGCAGAGTTATCCTGACTGATGAGTCTGTAGGAGGCTGCACTTCCTGGGATTTGAATACCTCATTACTGTTCACTGTCCTGATGATGACTTGGATTTGTGTTTGTTGATCTGCAAGCCAAGAGGCAGAAGACATGACATTATCTGCTCGTACAGCTAATTACAGCCACATTAAGAGCCCTAATGAGCTGGTTGCCCAGGTGTATGAAGACCAACTCCTTACATATATATTGACAATTATCAGGACCTTGCTAAGAAATCTCCAGCCCAGGGTTAGAGAGAGGTGAAGTAGAAGAACTTCATCTTGGTAAGGAAGGATCAAGTTCCAACAGCAATTTTAAATGCATGCCATGTCTCAAATACTTTACAGTGCCTGTGTTGCTAAAGTGACAGCTTCAGTACAGCTCCCCACGTCTGGGGGATCACTCTAGTTACACTATAATAACAGATTTGAAACAGGGATGAAAATATTTTAAATTTGAACCCAGATCATGGCAGAACTCACTCTTCTCTTTTGGAGTCAGAAAATATGGCTGGAACAGACAAAAGATTCAAGCACGCAATCCCTCACAAGACAGGCACAGGAAAATGCTTGGGAAGGATGTGTGAAGAGGAGGGGCAGCACAGAAGTGCAAGGAACTATCTGAGTACTGGGACAGGACCAAGGGGAGTGAGATCCTCTGCAACTGGTGTATGCTGCAATTGCACTCATCTGCAATTCCTGACGTACCTACAAAAATGGGAAGTAAGCAGCCAGTATAGACTTCTGAGTGTCTTGGGCAGAACAAGATTTCCTTCTGTCTTTTAATGGGCACCGAGGATTCCTCCAGAATAAAAAGGTTAGGTCACTGACCTCTGCCCTCCATGCAAATTGAGTTCTCCCCTGTTTAATCTCCAGGAGGTAAAACCTGAGAGATTAGAGAGTGAGTAGAGCAATCTCAGTAAATGAAGTGGTTTGAGTACCACAGGGATCTCTCCTTGGAGGAGAAGATTTCTGGGCGGTGGATGGACTTGGCAGGATAGAGGGGAGGTGTGGAGCCCAGTGGCTTCTTTGTTGTCCCCAAAGCAGCGACTGAAGGCGATGCTGTCAGGGCTACTCCAGGTACTACGCCAGACCTGCAGATATTAATCTTCTCCTAACACAGTTGGGTGCTTTATTGCACTATTAAAAGTTGTAATGAGCTAATGAATACCAGCCTGACACTTCAGGCTGGCAGCCTTGCTGAAGAATAGCTTTAACAGACAAAGGAGTTTCACTTCCTTTTTATGAGTTATTCCTGCCTACTATCCCTGTTTCATCAAGGCAATCATCACAAACACGCCTTAAGCTATGTACTCATCTGTATAAGTCCATCAAGAAAAAGCAAATGGCTTCTTTATTTTTGTTCGTCTTGGATTGGAAAAACAGGAATAGTAGCCTTTCCTAAAATTTGAGCTGTCTGCATGCAAGCCTGTTCAATCCCAAGAGTCCCATGTTTTGACACACACAGTACAAAGAGCGGCCTCAGAACTTAATTAGAGGATTCTTGAATGCCTTCTGTTTGGAATTTACTGTCATTTAAGACTAATGTCATAGAGAGGAACAGACTCACCTAAGGTTGAGGACAACATAGCTTGCTCAGCAATTTGTCCTGATAGTATATTATTATAAAAGATTACAGATTCCTGATTCACAGAACAGGGAGAAGAGCCATAAAATGCCCATGACAGAAACTGACTACCTGTCAGGTCTGCAGCATAATCCAGCAGTTACCTTTACCCCTTGAAATTATCACATACAGAACATTTCTTCAACTTAACACATTTATGGAGAGGAGATTCTGCTTTAATGATTTTCTCCAGATTTCAAATCCTTTTTGTTGGGCCATGTGCTTTCCCAGTGACAGCTGGATCAGCACCCCTGGCATCAGCAGCATCTGAGAAACGTGTGAGAACACACTTTGTATTTGCATAAAGAGCAGTTCATTATGCCACTGCCACCGTGGGGACTTTTGGGTGTAAAGGTGGCCCTGCAGACCTCCTCCTGTCACACTACACGAGGAGTCAAAGGCTCAGAGAGTTCTGACTTCAAGAAGGGAACCACTGGAACTACTTAAAGGGAACCAGGTTCTCACCGTTGCAGGAGGGGACATTATTTCAGTAACTCTTCTGCTCTGTTTATTGCATTTTCTCTCATTAACACACAGTCACATAGCTTATCATTCATTGTTCTCACTGATGATGCCTCACTGGTAATAACATCAGTATCACAGGAGCCTGGCAGAAAGGCACATGAGCAGCCAGCAACATCTGCTTTCTCCAATGCCTCCATCATCTCGCATTGCAAACTAAATCATCATCGTCTGCAGTAGCATGTATGCACTGAGTTCAGGTAGGATTCACCACGTTCAAAACCATTTATAAGCTGACTGCTGAGTGTATTTGCATGATGCGTCTACAAAATATGACAGCAGCTGACTGGTGATGTCCACATCAAGACACCAGAACAGACCATGGAAGACCAAGTGAAACTTCTCTTCCAGGAAACGGGTTTTCATCTCCTACGTTTATACCACATTTTCCCATTAAAAGTGGAACCACATGCACACACACTGGACCTTCTAGGTGAGATTCCCTCATGCAGAAGTACTACACAAGCTGCTCCTAATAGCAGCCTACAGGTAGCCACCACAGGGAATGTGAAGAAAACAAACCACAGGAATACCTACCAAATGCAATCAGCACCAGTGTGTAAGTAGTCAATGTATGGAAGGTGATTTTGGTCTCGAGACCAGCATGAGGTAGAAAAGACCATGCCAATATTTAGCCAAGGAATTGTCACTCCTAAAACAAAGAGATTGCAAAATGAGTTTTGAGTAACTTCAGTTTGTTCAGTAAAAGACAGTTTGAGAGGGAATTTAAGTCAAAAATCTTATTCTCCCCTGTAAGCTGACCCTTGAAGTTATACGTCTTCCTATCAGTGCGAATAATTTACAGGGAGTAATTTAACAAAGTCAGCATTTTCCACTAAGAAAATATCTACTGGCAGTGCCCTTGAACATATTTGTTTTCCAACTGCTGTACAAAATTTATATTCTTTGGAGAATTTACAAATACCCGTAATTCAAGCTCATTGCCGTTGATCAGAGGAGGTTGCTTCGTGTTGTCAAGCATACACGTCATTTTTTAACAGGTGTCCTGTTTCCCAGCTGGTTTGTTCAGGCTCAACACCTGACCTCAACAGGAGATTCCACTGTGCTTTCAATGTTTCTTACCAGTAAATTGCAATGGTGTATATGCAGCTGGAGAACTTGTGACAATTCATTTAGAAAATGTGTGTACTGCTTTTCCCAGTGCTGCAGACAACGTTTTGCGAGTATGGGAGTTGCACAGCTCTGTCCTGACACAAAAGAACACTGATACCCTGGCAACAACAGCAAGGGATACTGCAGGTACAACCCGTTCCTCCCAAGGAATACGGTCTCAACTACTCACTAATCCTTTATCTGCACGGCTGCCTTCACCCCTTTAAATACCACCTGCTACATACAACTGCACGTCTGCTCAGTCAGCTGGGGAACGGGGGCCAGAAAGAGGGAGAAGCCTTTGGTGCCCACAGCACCACATTCAGAGGACACTGACACCGGCTGAAGACACCGAGAAGGGACTTGCTTACCAGGCACAGCACCAAGATGTCGCAGGATGGATCCTGTATTATTAGGAAGGACTGTGAGGTTCCACCCATGCCTGTTGGAGGGGTGACACAGAGGCAGACACAGTCAGTGCACACTCCCAGTGCCAACACTCCCAGCGCCAAGCTGCCCTGCTGGGCTCTGCTCAGGAGTGAGGCAACAAAGAGGGTGGGTTTGGGGATCTTACCTTGAAAATGGTTCAGATTTTCCCACAGGAAAACCACTCCCATGGGTGTTGGTATCTACTTTTCCACAATGCACTGCTACATGGCAATCTTTCTGTTCCACTATCCGCCAGTATTCTTGCTGCGGTAAGAGAAAGCAGTAATGCATTTTTAATTTGCTGAACAAGGTATCTCTAAAATATAAACTCCAGAAATTTACAAGGCTTTCATGACCTCAATGCAATTCAACATAAAATATTGCTTAAAAATAAGAATATAAATAATTAACAAATTAGGAAAGCAAAATTTAGATCCTCTTGGTTTCTGTGTCTCAGCACGTCAGCTTAAGAATTCTTTCTCTTCCTCAGTTCATCAACAACTTTATTAAAAATGTTCAAAAAAATTTAAAAAAGGAAGAATCAGCATCATGTCTATTTAACCGTTTTTTTTTTTTTTAATTCCGAACTAGACAGCCTTAAACTGATTACAGAAATACTTGAAAGTCAACTATCCTGAATCCCCATACTCAGTGCCCTGAAATAAAAACTTTTACCACCCCTTGAGCTGGCCTCACCTCTACTTCAGCTACTGTAGGCTCCTTTGTGAAGCACATGTTCATGATGTTTCTTGCTGTTCGGTAGAAGGTTGTTAAAGAAACAGACCTACCCTGTGGAAAAATAAAATAAAATTAAAAGTGAAAATGAAAAAACACGCCTACATCCTCCCATGTCCTCACTCTTTTCCTTACAGGCTCAATCCCAGATGACAACAGAGGGAAAGAGGACAATGTCTCCAGAAGAGATATGGGTCTAAAGCTCATTTTGTTGCTGAGAGAAAATACCTCAGAAGATACAGAAATTCAATCACATGAACTCCCCAAACCCACCATGCAAAAAAGGCCAAGTGAATGTTCCCAGAAGGAACACTGCTTTGTCCAGCACAATGCTCAAGTGTTTGATAAACACAGAGGATGGACACGGCCCAGCTTCCTAAGACAGGTTGCAAAGAACCCAGTAGGCAGCCAATCAAATCCAATACTTTATCCAGGCATGTGGCTATGCTATTTATGTACAAGGAGCAGGTGAAAAAGACTTAAAAAATTCACAGAAATGCTCAGCATCAAATGTTGTATGTAGTGGAAGAGGGTCACAAAAAGCAGAGTTTGCCAGAATTACTGTAATTGCCTGCTTTCAACAACTAGTTATGCTTAATTCAATAAAAGCAGGTCAAATGCCAAGGAACCAGGACCTGTTATTACAAGTTTAGGAAAAGTAAAACACAGTAAAATTGCTGAATGAGTGCATTCTTTCTTGGTGCTGCTGCAGGAGCTGTACAAGAAGAGGATCTGACTTGGTTTTCTGCTTGAGCTACACCAAAGTTTCCAGACACCTGCTTTCCTGCACACCTACACCACCAGAAGCTCTGGGAAGCATCGTCTGATGGCTTTGGAGGCAAGAGCACGAGAACCCACTTGCTCCTTTCAGCCCTGACAGGAACAACTCTGTTGCCTCCTCTGCTCCAGGGCAGAAGGAAGATGCTGGGAAGCTGCGCGCCACGAGAGCTGGCAGGCACCACACGAGGTGTGAGGGCACTACTGCAGGCAGAGACCAGCAGCACCCTGCAAACGTGGAGCACAAAACGTCTTTACTCCCTCACCAGATCCACTGCTCTTTCCCACTGTGCTCCCTGACTGCTCATCTGAGCAGCCACAGACTTAAAAATTCCACATAAATGAGTTTCATTATTTGGACTGTTACCTTTCTAGTTTTTCAATTATGAAACAGATCTGCCGAACCACCTCAGCCTTTTCTTGTGTTTAATTTATTTAATAACTATGTCCAAGAGTAAACTAGAAAGAACGATAAAAGCAGCTTTCCCCCAGAGGCCAAGTCTATCACTCTGCCATGCTCATACAGTTGTAACGCTGTCACTTTTTTAATTGAATGCGGCATAATTAGCTTTAGCAAAAAAAAGTTTGTGAAATGCCCAGGGCCTGGGGCAGTCTGGTCCCCATAAACTTCAGAGCTGGATTCTCTGTGATCCAATAAGCAATTTCCTTCATCTTTTAATGCCCTTGTGAATGGTTTATTGAGGCAGCCTTTTACAACAAAACCTCTCGTAAAGCGCAGGGCCCACACCAAGTCACCGCGCTCGGGCACCGCCTCCACCGGGTGCAAACCAACACTGCAGCAGCTGCCTCCTTTCAGTTAGTTGCCTCTTCCTCTTATCTTATGCAGAAAAACAAAAATAAGGCCTCATCCTCCAAGATTAACCATGTCTTTCCATTTTTCAAATCCGAAGGAAAGAAAATAGAAATACATAGCAAGCAAGGAAAGAGAAAGTGGAAAACTGTAACAGCTTAACCCTTTAAAACTGCATGTACCCACTTCTTCTGCTAAGAATTTGGTATCTTTTTAGTCCCCTAAAAACTGTAAAACAAATTAAATGGCTGAGGGGTTTTTATTGTCTGTTTGTGCTGTTTGGTTGTTTTCTTTAATCTAAGGGATCTTGTAATGTTTTCTGATGCCAACACAGAAAATAATTTAAAATGCTTTAATGGAGCATTCTAACCAGAACACAAAATGAATTCGTGAGGAGCAAAATACCCTTTCCAGCATCCTGAAAAATATTTCAGCAGTTCAACAACTGTCCTGGGAGCTTCAAGCTACAAAGCAGAGTCTCTGTTGCTGTGACAAGAAGAGAGGAAGATGTAAGAAAAGAAATTCCTATTTCCTCCCCTGATTCTTCTCACATCTGATGCCGGGGGCCATGAGAGCCAACCCAGCGAGAGCATCACCAACACCACCAAGCCTGGAGGGAAGGCAGAGGGAAGGACACTGCAACACTCTGAATGTTAAGACATTTAAAGCAAACATAAATATGAGCTGAAACCAGAGATTTCACAATAGCCACAGGTGGGAAGGAGGGGCTCCTATTAAGTGGAGTATGAAAATGCCAAGTCCCTGGGTGAAGAGAGCTCAGCATAGGATTTCCATGACGGTTTTATGGGAGGGCTGGCAAAACTCGCACTGTGATTTCTTCTGTGTGTCCCTCTAATGGGTCTGCTAATAAGCCTTCAGTTTGTTCTGCAAGGAAACAAATGCTGCCTTCAGTCAGCACCAGCACAGATTTTAACAAATATTTTCAGAGCTAAAACTGGGCAAAGAGGAGTGAAAATCTTGCATCAGATCCTTCTTTGATGTCAGCAGTTTACTTCACACACTTAGAAATGACAACATTTTTATCATCAGGTAGAAAAGCCACTTATTTAGGGGTAAAGTGAGCAAGCACAGCAGCCTGCAGCACATACTTAAAAGCACAGCAGGCCTTACAGCCTGGGAAGGAGAGACACTGAAAATAATTTGGGAGTCCTGGCAGAGAGTCAGCTGAACACAAAGAAGATTTACTCTAACCTTGACATGTGATATGGTGGTAACTGCTCCTGGAAGACTGGATGTCTCTTGCTAAAAACAGCTCAAGCATGTGCTGACTCCAGAAATTACTGCATTACGTCCTAAATGGATGGCCTCTTCATAGTCTGAAGAACAGACTTTATGGCCTAAACTGGACTACATCCATGTGATTATGATGTGCTCCCTTCAGCCCTCAAGATATTGATCTGGGCATTTTTCACAGACATGCATTTTTTGTTTGTTTGTTTGTTTTTAATGTGTTTTTTATTTTGAATTAGAATTAGCAATGTGCTTTAGAAAGGAACCATTACAATCTCATCATCTGTGGAAACTGTAACATGAGGGCAGGTTCTGGTAATCAAATTTCAAATTTTCTCAGAACATGTTATTAGCTAAAGAACACTCCCCCATCCACACACACAGGATTAAAAGGCTTGTTTCATTAAATCCATGAAGCACCCTCTGTTTACAACTGGTGCCAGCACCACCTTCCCTCAGTCTTTAAAGCCTAGTGATGAACTACAGCAATTTTACATCTTGTGGGCTACTCTGGTGCATCAAGCTTGAGGCATAATTTCTGTGTCTTGAGGCTTGCTCTAAGTGACATAACCACTATTAATGCATCAGTCCTCATATGGGGCTTTCCCCCGAGTGCTGTGAAAATGAAGCTTTGAAGCTTCACTCCTTTCTCTGCACTCAGGCTGACCAGGCATCCCACAGTGCATTCCATGGCAGGGATCTCTCCAGAAATCCACCGGAGATTTACTTCCTCCTGCCTTCTCCCCAGTCCATCATCTGTGACAGCAGTTCCCAGCCTCTGCCCTACAGAGAACATGGGATGGCAAGCCCCAGTGTCTGGGAAGCTGCTGGTACCACAGTGGACAACCCAAGGCATTCTCTGAGTGGCTCCATGTGCTGCAGCTGCTTTGGTGGGGGGGGGAGAGCCCCGGCCCACGGGCTCAGTGATGCTCCTCTCTAACAGCCTCTGTGCTCAGGATAAAACTGGTATTTCTACCTGGTATTGTCAGACTCAGGGTCTGATGCTGCCAGTTACTGCCAGTGCTTTTTTGGCGACACAGCAGAAATTCTGGGAGTTCTCAGTCTTTTAGGGTAAAGGCCTGGTACTCAGCAGACTCAGGTGGTTATACCAGCTACACTTTGCTTGCTTTTTTTTATTTTCTAAGTCTGATTGGGATACTTCTCACAAATCCCAGTCTTGCTTTTTGAGTGACTTTGTATCTACTAAACTTTAAAGTGGGACTTGCACTGGAAAAGAAGAAAAAGGCATTCCCCCACTAAGTTTGAGGTTGTTCATGCAGCAGTCAAGGTAAGGTGTATCAAGCTTTTCATTTAACCATCATTAAGCACAGGATATTAAGCACAGAAATGCCACTTCGCTATACAAAAAAACTGCTGTCATTAGATAAGCTTCTCTCCAAGGGCAGCATGGCAAAGAGATTGCTTTTCAAAGGTGAGATTGAGGCCAGAGTCCCCAAGAAAAAAAATTTTTGGGCTGACAAATCATAACAGGCTGCAAAAGAAAACTGAAGCAAGCTTTTAAAGCCGAAGTCGTGAGCTCATGCAGTCCCTAAATGGCTTAACAATAAGTCATTTTGGGTATCTGGCTTCATTTCCTGGTGATGGAAGCAAGATTGGAAGGGGAAGAACAGCATATTCCTTTACTGGGCACGGACACTCAATGCTATATTTCTCTCAGAGCGTGGCTACGCCATTCAACACAACTCAAAATTGCACTGTGAGTTGCAGTGCCAAGTCCTGCTCCAGAGCAGGAGACGGCCAAATAAAATACACTGAAAGAGTCAGCATTCCTTTGTAAATGGATGTACTTGATATGTGGAGGACTAAGTATCCATGTGATCGTTAGTGCTGAGCAAAGTCTGGCATCGTGGAGGAAAATATTGTTTACATTTCAATTTGCCCTTTCTGAATGTAGTAGTATTTCTAGTGATGTTAGTTTCGATGTGCAGCACTACTTCACTCATCAAGAGATTTGCAAGAAGCAGGAATGAGAAAGCAGAACATTACTTTAAATGTCACTAGAAAATGAAAATAAAATCTGTGTCTGCAAGGATAATTGGGCAGAGATATTCAGGGAACCTCTCACAAGGAGATGAAGGGGGGCAGAGCCCAGTGCATCTTGTTACGACAATAATGCCTCCCAGCTTTTCCAGACATCCCATAAGAGCCAGGCAGATCAGATAAAGCCACCAGACTGCCTGGCCATGATAACTATGATAACTGCTACCTTGGGGATGCCACTGCAGCCCATCAGCTCCCCTCAGATGGCTGGGTGTGCACCCGGACACCACCCACACAACAGCATCAGTGGCTCTACAGAACAGTCCGGGCAGAGCCAGCCTCATTACCTTGTATATACACTTGTGTAAGTCACTAAGAACTCCCTCCTCCTCCTCCTCGTCCTCCTTCGTGGTCTCCTTTTCCTGAGCAAAGAGCCGCCGCCTGCCCGTCTTCAGTGGGACATCGACCTCTTTTAACTTGTTGCGGAAGCCATTTTTGTGAACCACGCCATTGATGAGTCCATTTTTGGGCTCAAACCGGGGCAAGGAATGGAACTTGTAGGCATTCTCTGAATGTCCCTCCAAAGGTCCTTTCCTCTTCTCCAGGATTTCCTTTTCCAGCAAGACCTCCTTCTCCAGTTTCTTGTGCTCCTCGGGGGAGAGGGAGTCATAGGAGAGCAAGTACTGGCAGTATGCTTCTTGCAGCTTGGCCAGCCTGTCCTGTGCAGTTTTGGGGATGCGCAGCATGTCCGCCAGCTTGTTCCATTTCTTGAGGTCAGTCACTTGCTGCATCCCCCCCATCTCGTTGATCAGCTGGACGAAGCAGGCCAGGTCGAGCTCGCAGCCTCCTGGGGTTCACATGTGCCAGGCAGCAGAGGAAGGGAAAGGGAAACACAGGAGTAGATTAGGAAAACTGTGGGCAGCTCATGTCAAATGTGCTACCAGGCTGGGCACACAGGGGACATGAAAGCTCCAGGCACCTGGGCACCAGAGCAGAATTGTCCCTCTCTTGCATGCCCCCTGCTAAAGAGAGGCACGCATCACCGTTTTGCCAGCTTAATTCATTCACAGGCTGTATTCTGCTACTTGCAACAGCCTTCCCTATGATTCAGTCTACTCTCCTCCTTGAGTTTCATTCCCTTCTCAGAGCACACCAAGCTATCTCCTTGACATGCATCTGGGCCCTGGTCATTACCCAGTGGCTGGGGAGATGAGCGCTGCTCAGCTCTGTAAAAGCCCACACACCTCATCCACCACCAGTCCCACATCTGGTGCATACCAGGAATAAACAAAACCAGTGTCAAGCTGGGGTACTGGCCATCAGAAAGAGAAAATACCTATCCCTCTCTGGAGGTGAAATATCAATTATCTAATATCTGCACAACACCTTGAACGAAGTTAGCATTTAAAAGGAGCACAGTAACATTATTAATTTCACTACAGGTAATAAAATCCATATAAAAATGAAAAGGAGGCAGGGGGTTGTTTGGGGTTGGAGCCAGCAATTGCATAAAAAGTTCCAGACACATTATTCTTCCACTCTGAGGCCATCCATATTTTATACTCCATTCTGGTTTTGTATGTTTTAAGATGACTAGCACATTTCACACTCCAGTCAAAAAAAAAAAAAAAAATTAGAAGAAGAAGAAAGGATTATGCAAACTGCAGCATAAAAAGCAGCCAAATGGATGAGGAACAATAAAAGAAACATCATAAATACTCTCAAAGCACAGAAATAAATCATCAGTGGAAAGAGTGAAGAAACGGCCCAAAGACCACCTACAATTCAACAGGGCGCTGTTCAAGGAAAAAAGAGAATTAATACAAAACCAGTGTCAACATCTCTGCCGCCACGCTGTCTCCCCTTTGCCTTTTTCTTTGAGAAAAGTAAAGAACCATTATGCCATAGCCATTTCAGAGCACCCAGAAATGCTACTGCAACAGAGCAGGGCAAGAAGCAGCACTACGGTGAATGTTTACTGTAGGATGCACAGCTACATCATCTTAAACCTTATAATCTTGCCTGCTAGTGCAAGCAGTATTACTTTTTCCAAACTACCCTGTGCTGCATCTCAGATGCTTTATTGCTGATTCCAGTTTTCCTTCTTCCCTCTGCTTTCCCCTCTTCCACCACTTGTGCCAATCCAGTGAGGAGGGAGGCTCAGCAGTGTAAACCCACGTGCAACCTTTTTGGGACAATGGCTGTGACCGAGGCAGAGCAGCACCAGAGGTTGCTCACATTTATACTGCCCACACAGCACAAGGCAAAGGTGTTTGGCTGCAAACAAAACCAAGCATAAGGCTTTGAGTAGAATTTGATAAGGGTGGAGGCAGAACCATGAGGCAGGCAGATTTATCCTATTTAGTACATTTGGGAATGGTTTGGGGGAGATTTTAAAAAGGTCTTGAAGCTGAGATAAAGTAAACACCATTGGGAAAAAACCAAAATTAGTTTGGAAAGTTTTCTTTCTTTCTTTCCTCTTTAATCTTCCATACATAACATAACATAAACGTAACTTTCAAGATGGCTTCTGTTACTTTTTTGGTCAGTGGTTTCTATGTGCAGGTCACAAATAAGCTGAAGGTGTCACTGAAGATGGCTTTCCATGCCAACAGATTCAGCGATCTACATAAAGTTGGGTAACATACTCCTAACTTGGAAAGAACTGAGGCCCAGATTTACCCTTATATGTGTTCTCCAGTGGGACAAACAGCACACACCCAGTTTAAGTTCCTAGCTTCAGCACTGTTCAAAATTCAATTTTCTCCTGCATCATGGAATGATCACTCATAATCACTCTGCAGTATTAGAACTCGAGTAGCACTTCATTCAACCAGAGCATACAGCTAAGGTTTGCAAAATGCTCTCAATTATAATTCCATTTCACACAGTCATAACTTTTGGAAGCATTTGTATCTCAGACTGATGTTTTCCAGGATCGATCTGAGCTTGCTGCTTAAACTTTCCTTGAAAGATTGAAAGAAAAAAAAAGGAAGGGAAAAACCCCAACAACAACAACAAAAAAGGAGTTCTAACCTCTTTAAAAGCACCTATAGCAAAATGGCTTAAATAGGAGATCTGGCACGCTATGCAGAAGAACTTTGTCTAAAGTCAAACTTTTTTTTTTTTTTAATTGCCTTAATTTCCCTACTTTTAAATTGCTTAGTGAGCAAGCTCATTTTAAAAAAGAAAATCTTAAATCTTCAGGTATGCATTTAATACCAAATGCTGGCACTACACAAGCCATTGGCAAAAGTCCCACCTACTTCAATGGAAATGCGATTTGGCCCTGAGAGAAGGGCTATGTATGCATGACTACTTAAATAAGCGTGCATTTATCACCACAGATTATTTTATATGTTTCCTGCTAGAACCAACAGATTTTTCCTCTTTGTGCACTGATGATCTCCAGCTTCTTTTCTCCATTTTGTTTTTGATTTGAAACACAGGATGGGTAGGAAATAAATTGCAGAAAGGATACATAGGATGCAAATTTGTAAGAGACCACTGTTTGCTCTGGTTATATGGCACCCAGCAGAATAGAATCCTTGCCTATTCATTAGGCTCATAGGTGCTTAAATAATACAAATAATTAACAATAATGCCATCTTAATGCTGAGTTAAGGTATTTCATTAAAAAGTTAACATTGTTCCAGGAGCGTTAATCGAGCTGTCTTGCACCTTTTCTTCTCTCTCTTGCCAATGTAAATGTAATTCATTATTCTTTTCTATTAGCATACAACCATTGCATACATTAGGCATACAAAATGTTCACTTATTGCTGCTTGAGTGATTTTAATTTTCAGATTTCCTTGAACGTTTTTGCATGGCTACGGCAACAAAGCGCTAACCACTCATTCCTCCCTCTTAAAATTTTGTTATTTCTCTGCTGTGCCCTGCATCAGTTCACCATAAAGTCTGCAATCATTTTGTGTGCTTTTATGCATTTTCCCTCACTTACCATATGTGATATAAAATAAAGTTTAAAAAGGAGGAGGCGGGGGGAAGGAAGTGTTGTGAATCGTTTAAACAGAAAAGTGTGTCCTTTAATCCAACCAGCGCCGAGAGCTGCCTCAGGTTGGATAATGCCTCAAAGGCAAAACTCTAGCTTCAAGTTGCAACATGCAGGTCCTGTGAGCTCTTAACTCAAAACACCTCAAAAACAAAGAGGAGAACTAACAAAAATTAAAAACATAGGTTTCTTACTACGCGGTGTCTGCAAAGGCAGTAGAGATGGAGGTAGCTCATTCAGTGGTTCATTTGTATGCTGCTGTTGTCATGTTTTTACAAACTACTGTCACATTTTTGTCACGTGTCATATCTGACAGCAGACCATAAACCAAGAATTCTGTTAAATAAGTGATTCTCACTCAGGCATTAGCCCTGGCAGACACCTGCTGGGAGAAATAATGAAACCTCCATTTTGCAATCAACTACATTTTACTGCCTATTCTTGACACTTAATGGTTGTTAAATGTCAGCAGGTCACTGCAAATTTGTGATTTTAAGTGTCTGAGTACCCAAACACAAGTCAGTTCTGAGATATTTTCTTTCCCCTTTGGTTAAATGTTTTTAAAGGAAGAGGGGGGGAGAAAATGTATTAAAGCCTGGCAGCATTGCAACCTGTTAGAAAAATATCTTTGAAAAGGTCTGAAAAATATTCTGAGACAACCTTTAAAACAAGGCTATCAAAATCCATCGTTGTACTACCCACAAAAATAAACAGCAGGGAAAGAAGAAGATTCTGAAATCTGCAGACCAAGGTCCCACACAGCATTTTTTTTTCCCTGGGTCAAACAGGGAGGAAAATGGCAATATCAAGTTGCCCTGGAAAGCTCTCCAACAACCTACCTGCATCGTGGCTGGCCAATGGAAAAAGAGAGAGATCCAGAGCTCTGCAGTGTTAATTGAACAGGGGTTTGGATAAGCATAAAGGCAAACGGAGCATAAAGTCATATACGGACACTTACAAGCAGCGGCAAAAGGCCAAGGAATCACAGCCCTTACCTATGAGTGGGAGTTCATCCATGGTAATGCCCTGAGATTTGAGGTGCTTCTTGATACAGGCCAGCCGCTGCACGTTGGGTCCCCAGCGCCTGCCTAGCTTGTGTATGTGCTGAATCTGTGTCACAAACCGCATTTCATCGTTTAGCTTGCACTCAGGTCTCCAGTCTGGAGGAGGAATCACCCTGCACATCCCATACTTCTCTACCTGAGCTCGGACTGACTCAATGTATATCAGTGGGTCATGAAATTCCTTGGTGGAGGGCCTAAGGATGGGAATCTCCCCCAGCATCCCCCACCCAGACTTACTACTGCCCTTTTCATGCTTTCCCATTGAGTCTTGTGGCTTGTGCAAGGACTCCGCTTGAGAGGTAGAACGATTTTCACAGGAGGCATTTTCAGTTTTGCCATGTGCTTGTTTCCCTGGCGTACTCTTTCCAGCAGTGGCTCTTTTCGGCCTATTTCTTTCCAAACTCTTTTCTGGCACTTCCTTTCTAAGGTGTCCATTCAGCAAAGGCTTTTCTACTGCTGCCTTTTTGCTGGCAGCTTCTGCCAAGTTGACGGCCCCTTTCATTCTCTTGGTGGGCGACTGTATTTTGTCTATGTGATTCGTCTCTTCCAGCCTCCTCTTCGAATTGCGCAGCCCCTCCCTTAACTGTCTCCCCACCTCCTTAGTGCATGTCTTTTGGTTCAACTTGCCATTGACTTTTACACCATTAACAGCGGTATTGTTAGACTTGGATGCTCCAAGGGATAGCACCTGTTTGCGGGTTTTTGCATTGCTACTTTCTATTTTCCCTGAGATTGTGTGGTTGACAGGTGAACTGGGTTTGTGGTGATTTAGTTTGGTTTCCTTGACCAGTTCTTTCTTGGCTTTGGTGTATGTGACAGTTCCCTTTGTCACTGTTGCAGTGTACTTCACAGTTTTGGACGGTGAAGGTCTGACTTCTCTCATCTTTTTGGCACTGGCTGCATTTGCACTCGGAGATGACATTCGAGTGACCCCGTTGACTTTAGAAACCTGAAATGCCAGAAGTGTTGCAGGAGGAGCAGAAGGAAGGAAATAGAAAAGAGAAAAGTAAATTAATATTGTGACCACTCAGCCCCAATGTCCCATTTGCTGGACAACCATATTCTGCAGTCCTGACTCCTGGTCCCATCATAAAATCTTCATATAATAGTTTGCACACGGGCAAGAGAGTGGGCTAGCTATTTATAATAATCAAATAAAATTGAGATTTGGTTGGGTTTGGTTTTTTTTTGATTTACCAGAAAGCCCCCAGAAAGACCCCAGTCTTGCCTTCAGAGGGTACAAAGCCCCTGGCATTAGGAAGGGAGAGGCCCTTGCTTGCACTGCCCCCTTCCCTGTCTTCCAGAAAGCTGTTACGGTATTACAAAACACAGATAGTCTGATTTACAAACTAATACCTTCATTACCTCTTTTTCTGGCCTTCAAGACACACTCTCTCTCCCACCCAACTTCCTTTAAGTGCACACACATTTCACCACTTCTTAGCAAAGCAGGCAGCATATATTACCTACTCGAACTGGAATCTGCACATTTTGCAAAAACACACACTGAGATTCAAACCAATTTACCATCTATCCATGCATATATATAAAAAGAGATGTGGAACACATTATGCACCCAACAGATCAGCCTGGCCATGAAGGATCCATACATATTAAATCTTGTAGCTGAAGTCAATAATTTGAAATAAAAAAAATGTATACAGTAGTCCAATGTTTAGGTTTTTTTAAGTTTGGTATCTGGCCAATTTTGCTGACGCATATTCTATTACATCATATTGTGTCAATGCAGCTTTTGCTGGACTCTGCTGCTTTCTGTTAGACATTTAAACCCTGTTATAAGACTAGAATTTGTATTTTAAATACAAGATGTGTTAAGGACCAAAAGCAACCCTCAACTACAAAGGGAATTGAGACAGCTCAGCACTGCCAAAGCTAAACCCTACTACTAAAAAAATGAAGTTCAAGTTCAAACCTCAAAGAAATTTCAGCATTTACACAACTTTAAACATTGACTTCTCACCTCCTTAAATGACTGTGAGCACAGAAAGTCACACCCAAAAGTCAGGAACACTGATAAAAGGGCTTGAAGTGAAAGCATACAGTACAATCACCCCTTATCAGCACTCAGGTGAGTAACACCGTTTCCTGCAGAGTTGTAATACTTTCTCCTGTGGGATTCTGAAATCCTTGCCATATCCATAAGCATGGCAGCTTCTCTCAAATAAATGCAAGAACTGCAGTCACTTATATAATAGGGGTGATATAAAATAGGGATCAAATAGAGACCAAAAATACTGTGCTATGGTCTTGCACACAGTGACTTGTGGAAGAGGAACTGGAACCTGGAGATTCTGCATGGACACACATATATGTATGTGTTTCTGAGTGTGTTTATGCACATTTTCTCCTCTGTACTCCAGAAGGTGGAGTAGGAGTAAGGCTCTTTTAAAAACCATCCATATTCTTGTCCTTCCTGTGCTTGCAAGGTATAAATGCTTAAGGAAAATCCAGTTAACTGATGACATGAGTTTTCACCTTGAGCTTTTCAAAGATGTATGAGGTATCATTTGGAAAGCAAACACTTGCAAACAGAAATGCATTTACCCATTTCCCTTGAAATTTAAGGAGTAGTCTGTATTTGAAATGGAGGCCTGGGTTTGACTTTTACAGCACTTTTTCATGCTGCAGAACAGACATGGGTAGAGAGCTGCTGAGACATTGCCTCTCGCCTGCAGCAGTCACAACAAGCGTTGAACATCCCTGGCTTTATAAATAGCCAGGAACATTGATTACAGATTTCATCTAGACTAATAGAGAAGAATTGATTGAGAACTGGAAGAGGAAGGTAATCTGGGTGACAGTGATCATGAAATGGGTTTTCATTTCTAAGATGTGACAACAGTAGAGAAAGGACAACAGACTTAAAAAAAAAAAAAAAAAAAAAAA